>JASDQU010260830.1:3557-19285 GCA_032191745.1 Picea mariana
AGAATGTTCTTAGGTGATGATAGCACTATATAAAGGGGTTCAAGCAATGTAATGGGATATGAAGAAAAGTATTGTATTGTGGAGCAGAAGCTCAATAGGAGGATGCCCCCTCGAAGAGGCAAGTGAACAGGAGAGGATCCCTTCCATAATAGGATCCATTGTATGGTGTTGCCCTACCTCAAGGGTTTGGTAATAATAAAGTGTGGTTTCTTCTATATTGCTTTGTGGATCTATTGTTTATTCAGTAATTGTGGTAATTATATCTTTAGATCAGATACCTCGAAGAGGCAAGTGAACAGAAGAGGATCCCTTCCATAATAGGATCCATTGTATGGTGTTGCCCTACCTCAAGGGTTTGGTAATAATAAAGTGTGGTTTCTTCTATATTGCTTTGTGGATCTATTGTTTATTCAGTAATTGTGGTAATTATATCTTTAGATCAGATATTAGGTACTTAACAAGTATGAAGGTATTTACAAGAATGGTCAAGACATGAATGATACTATAGAGATAGATACCATACCATTTCATGTTGGGATTTAGTATCTTGGTGGAGTAGTGGAAGAGGGTGAATACTCTAACACAACCCAAGGAAATATGTGGACCAAAGTGAGAGCATGCAAGAAAACTTTGCAACAAAGAATGGCTCAAATAAGTGCCAATGCCAATACCAATATTATCTTTGTGAAGGCTCAAAAACTGAGTAAAGGATTTTTGGAAAAGGAACTAACCCAAATAGATGATGATGGTCAAGAATGTGTTAGATTTCCATCCTTAAAACTCTTGTGTAGGATCTAAGATGGAAAAAATGAAGGTGTCTCAATAATATTATCATGATCCAGTAATTGGAACACCAAAAAAGAGATCCAAAATGTACAAGAGAAACAATAAAATGTATGCAAGGAGGAAGTCTTTTGTCATTTATTTTTGTTGCAAGAAGGGAGGCCATAAGGAATTCCGATATTGATATTAGTATCCATGTTATTTCTATGGAATGAGCAACCATGGTGTGGATGAGTGTTGGTTAATGGSTTTAAGGTTTAGGGGTACAAGGTGTAAGGGGTTAGGGGTTAATAGTTTAATGGTTTAAGGGTTAATAAGRCAATATTAGGGCTTAGTGRTTAAGGGGTYAAGGGTTAAGGTAGATTTAGGGGRTTTAGGTCCTACTAGGGAATTTAGTGGTTAATGGGGTTTATGGAGTAGGGTTTATAGGTTTAGGGTTAGGAATTATGGGGTTAGGTTGGGTTAGGGGTTTAAATACAAAAATCACTAATGGAAAGTGGAGATGTTAGACTAGTTGAATGTATTTGTCTTTGTTGTATTTGTTTTCCTATATTATATTTGTAAACACTTGTATTGTTTTAATATTTTCTATATACACTAATATTAATTGATTATTTGTAATAATAAAGGATTGACACCTTACGAAACTAGTCATGGAGGAAGACGTGTTTGTACAAGTGTTTGTTCAGGAACATGGAGAAAATATTGAAGATCAAGTTAATGATACGATGGAAGAATATGTTGATACTAATAAGATAGTTGAAGAATATGAGACAAATATATTGATCCAAGAGACATTTAATAATGCTTGAATGGATGATGATGACGACCAACTTGATGGTGCTTTTGATATGCATGTACTTGAGAAGGAAAGTCAACCTATTTATGAAGGCTCCAAAACAAGTCTTCTCTCTGTTATATTGTTGTTGGTGAAATTAAATGTTATGAATGGTTTTTCAAACACTTGTGTGAGACAATTTCTAAGGTATGTAGTACATTTTGTTACACTTATTACATGATGATAAATGTTTTCTTCTTTTTTATATTTTTATTGTTAGTCGATCAACTGTAAAATTTGGATGCAATATCTATGATTAATATTATTTATATATAACTAGTATTGATTTTTTATGTTGTAGATTGTTAGGTGAATTTTTGTTACGACTGTCAAATGTTTTATGTTGCACATATCAAGATTTACATGCCATTATGAAATATATTGGAATGGAGTATCAATCTATTCATGCATATCCTGATTATCATATTCTATATTATGGAGAACATGCATCTAAAGAAGAATGCTCGAAATGTCAAATTAGTAGATATGGAACCAATCAAGTAACAAAAAAGGTACCTCACAAGGTTCTTCATTATATTCCCATAATTCCACGTTTGTGGTGATTTTTCATGTTGGAAAGTTGGTTTGGACAATTGGTTGTCATTGATGTCAACCCTTGGAGAGTGATCTTGGATATTGATGTCAACCCTTGAAGAAGTCTAGAATCCCTAGAGATGTGGATGATATTGTTGGAAAGTTGATTGACATTTCTATAATCAAGATTGATGGTGAGTTAGTTGGGTACATGTAGTCTACATGTAGCCCCGGAGGGTTGGTTATGGGACCTTAATTTGAATGAGGAATATGGATATGATGGACATAGTTAATGCAGGAAATATACTCATATATGGAAAGTACTCGTTGTGCCATTTCCGTTTATATGCAAAATGGCAAGTGGTTCCTCACGATTAGGGAGATATGGTCTTGTGAAGTTGGAAGCCTTAAAGAGTGGAAAAGAAGCCCCTAGTTGTTTATAAGTGTTGGTAAAAGGGGTAAATTTGTTGTAACAATAAATCCCTAGAAGCCCTAAATTAAGGAAAGGAGTTAGATAGCACAATTATAAATACACCTCAAGGAGTCATTCACAAGTACACTCACACACATATTCATTGCTTATCTTTCTTGTGATATAGTGATCTTTTGGTAACGTTGTAGCATGATTTTCTAAGGTAGAAAAGAAGGGTTGAGGGACAAAATCTCAGTGTTTCATAAAAAACCTAGTTTCTGATGTATATGTGAGTTGCAAGCTTGTAAGGGAGCGTACATACATGGGCTGCAGTGAAAAAAAGGGTGAATATATGTGAGATGTAGAAGGAAAAGTCACATACATGTGAAAATCTTGTGAAAAAGTGAGAAGAGATGTTGGTACCAGGTTTTTGAGGACTGTGGAAGAGTTATAGGTTAGTATTACAAAGTATCAATTCAATTACAGGATCAAAGGTAAGTCTTAAGGGTTAAATTTATATGATTGTATCTTATGCTTGGTGATGGTATGGTACATGCTTGAGAGGCATTGGCACATGCTTGAGGTACATCTTAGGTGCATGGTTGAGGTACATTTGTTGAGTTAAATTTATGGTGCATGTATTGGTTATATTGGTAGATGGTGTATGGCATGATTGAGTGATATGTTATATGTTGAGACACTTGGTATGGTGCCTGGTTGTTACATGGTATGGTACAATATTGGCACATGGTATGGTATTGATTTACCTGGTTGATGTACATAGTAGATGATACATGGTATGGTGGCACAGGGGAAGATCCAGGGTTCAACTCTAACAATGAACAAACAAACCCTAAATACTGGCCCTTACAACAACACTTGTGAAGTAGATGAAGTCTCACCTGAAGTAGCAATAGGGGGGGTTGTAGGACACAGGTGTCTACAACCAGAGGAAATGAAATACGATTCCAAAACAATAACGCAAAAATATCCCAGAGATTCTTAACAATATTATGCCTAACTTCGCGAAGTAAGTTATATATTCTTATCTTCTACAGAAAAAATAATAGTGCAATAATAGTATAAAAGGAAGTAAATAACAAAGCATCAACAACATGGAACAACAATATTTTACATGGCTCACCCTCTCCCAAGGGATACGTCCACAAAACTATGTTTATTGATAGAAAAGATGAAAATATACATTTCTATATGCGCACTCAACTGTAGATCCTTCTCTCTCTTCCTCTTTATTACCCAACCCTATGCACCCAACTGTAGAGTCGATCTTTGCACCCAACTGAAGACCTCAAAAAAACAAGAATGCCCTAAAACATAGCACTCTTACATCTCAATACCACTCTTTCCTCTCCTCTCAACTCTTCTAGAAATCTATTTATACATTCCATGAATCTTATAACACCATGGGCTAAAGCCCGGGTGCCAAAACCCTAGGTCCTCATAACACGCATTTTAAGGACTTCGTCGACCTGTTCTTCCTTATTCTCCATGAGGTTCTCCAAAGAATCTATTAGTGTCTTCTTTCACTTGCTGAATTGACCACGATATATATTCCTTGCTTCTTTGTCTTCCGTGATCTTCTCTTTCAATTGCTTACTTTCCTTTACTTCCTTCCTTATTTTATTCTTCTTTAACCACTTCGACCCTAACTCGTTTTGTGTGCCTTATGCACACTTCACAATGTGTCTTTATTATTCCTTAATCTTCGCTTTCTTCCTTAATATATGACCAAGGGATAATAGGCCCCCAACACTCACATGTGACTCGTCCTGAGTTACTACAGGGTTGAGCCTTATGTATTACTTCGACTGCAGACTACGCGAAGTAGATTATGATTTCTTCTTTGTCCCTCCCTATCATGTACAGACTATCTTTTATGTGTCTGGTACCCAATTTAAACTTCACCTGGTACCTATACCCTTCTTCCTTTTCCTTTACTGAGAGCTACGATGCAATTGATTATCACAATACAACTTCAATGGACTCCCATTTACTAAACTATCCTTCCATTTTCCATTAAGAGTCTTCAACTGCACAACTCCACCTTTTGTAACATAGAAAACCTCGAATGGCCCAATCCAATGTGTCCTAAACTTTCCTATATGCTTCATTAACTTGTTGTCATATAAAAGTACCAAATCTCCTTACTTAAATGCTTTCTTCTTGATGTGTCTGTCATGGTAAGCCTTTTCTCGTTCTTTTTGTACCCGCTGATGAAATCCTACAATGAACATGTCTTCCTCTAGTTCCATCAACTGTGCAAGCTTATTTTGAACAATTTTCATGTCATCCATACCTGTAAATGATTCAATTCTTAAAATAGGAACCAAATATTCCATAGGTACCATTGCTTCCAGGCCATAAACTAACTTAAAGGGAGTTCACGTTGTTAAATTTTTGCAAGTAGTTCAATAAGACCATAACACTATTAGCATTCTCAAATCCCAATCATCTCTGTTGACACTGCAATCTTAGTTAGTGCTCTCTCCAAAATATTATTGAAATCTTCAACTATACCATTCACTTGTGGGTGATATGGTCTGCTCTTCTGATGGTGAAATTTGAACTCTTGAGTTAAGGATTCAATAGTTTTGTTAATGAAGTGTGTGCCTTGATCACTCATAAGGATCTTTGGGCATCCAAATGTGGTTATGATATCATCAAATATGAACCGCACAACTATAGTTTCACTACAATCTTTAAATGCTCTTGCTTCTTCCCATCTGGTCAAATAGTCTGTAGCAGTGATGATATATCGAGCTCCTGTGCACTTTCCTGGTGTGTTTATAGGTCCCAAAAAGTAAATATCCCATTTCTCAAATTCCTGTAAAGTTAACTGAGGTGCTAAAGGCATATCATCCCTTCTAGAAGGATTCCCTACTCTTTGACATACATCACAGGCTCTGTAGTATTCCTTAACATCATTATGTAAAGTGGGCCACCAGAGGCCAACTCTGAGAACCTTCTACGTTGTTTATTTCCCTACATAATGTCCTCCTACAGTGCCTTCATGTGCTTCTGCAAGAGTCAATGGTCTTTCTGACTCCATAACACATCTTCTTAAGATCTCATCTAGTCCCATCTTATATAATTGTCTAGTTATAAGATGAAAATATGCAGTGCAGACTACCAACTGTTTCTTCTGAATAACTGTATACTCGCGAGGTGCCATTCATGTGGATAGGAACTGAACTGTCTTAGTGAAGTGATCATTGACTTTCCTGATGGCCAACAACTATGCATCTGGTAGTGTATCATCCAAACTGGTAGGTTACTCTCCATGTTCGAACCTGGATAAGTGGTCAAGTCCCTTATTCATTCTTCCTAAATTGACCACAATCTCAAAGTCATACTCCTAGAATAATAATAGCCATCTACATATTATTCCCCCCAACACTAGCTTGTTGACTAAGTACTTCAATCCATAATGATCATTAAACATCTTAAAATGTCTTCCCAACAAGTAGTCTCTAAACTTCTACAATGCATATACCATAGCTACGCCTTCTCTTTTAGTGGTAGTATAATTCATTTTTGATGTATAAATATTCCTACTAGAAAAGGCTATAGGGTGCTCAATATATCCTGCACCTAGCGGTGCTAAAATTGCTCCTAATGCAATGGATGAAGCATCGACATGAACATGGAATTCATTACTCCAATCTAGAAAAAACAAAATAGGCATGGTGATCATTTTCTTGTTTAATGTGTCGAAGCTCTGATGGAATTCATCTGTCCATTGAAAATTTCTATCCTTCTTTAATAGCTTATCCATAGGTTTTTTTATCTATGCGTAGCCCTTAATAAACTTTATGTAGTATCCAGTGTGTCCCAATGCAGTGCGCAACTGTCTAACCAAAGTAGGAGGAGGTAGATCACAAATGATAGCAATATTGGAAGGAACTACCAACAACCCCTACTTACACACAATGTGTCCTAACAACACTCCAAAAGGTGAAAAGAAAATACACTTCTTCAAGTTCAGGGAAATTTGATATTTCCTGCACTTATCCAACATTAACCTCAAATATTCAATATGATCTTTCAATAGATTAAAAATGGTTTAGTCATCAAAGTATGCTTCCAAAAAATTATGTAAAAAATTCTTAAATGCTTCGACCACCACCCTGGAAAAGATGGTTGGTGCATTCTTCAAACCAAAAGGCATCACAATGTACTGAAAAGAACCCCATTATGTTGCAAATGCAATCTTATGTCTATCCTCCTTAGCAATTTTGATCTGTTGATAGACTAAAAATCCATCCATGAATGAACAAAATTCCTTTCGTCCTACATTACATAGAACTTCATCAGTAAAAGCTATAGGAAATGGATCATGTAAACATGCATCATTCAACTTTCTTAGATCTACACAGATTTTTATTTCTCATGTCTTCCTGTCTTAGACCACCATAGGGCTGATCCATTCAGATTCTTCGATTGGTTCTATAATTCATGCTTCCAACATTCTATCTAATTCAATCTTAACTTTTTTCTTGTACTTGGGATTAAGTCTGTAAGGCCTTTTCTTGACAAGTCTTGCATCTTCTTTAAAAGGAATCTTCATTTATCCCATGGGCCCTTTAATGCCCTTCATGTCTGTGAACTTGGTTGGAAACAAGTCCTGATACTCATGAAATAGTTCTGTAATCTTACTAATAGCAGCATCATCCCAATAGTCTCCAACATTTTCCAACTTAGGTGTTGCTCTGTTCCAATATTATCCTTATTAATTTTGATAGGCTGACCAAAAAAAAGTAATTCAATCCATATCCCTTCTATATCTCTTTGTCCTTCAGTTTCTAAAATTGCCACATTCCTAGGGTCATCATCCTCATCCTCATTAATATTATAACAACCATGTAACCATTGAATATGTGCAGTCCATTTATCTTCTTCTTGTTCAAGAGGGGGGTTAGGTGCCCCCTCAAAGACCTTCTGGCCTACAATTTGTAAAGCCTGATCTATTGTCGGGTACTGAATTTCAAATAGGAATGTAGTTATAAAGTTTTGGGTCATGCCACACCACTCTGTAGTGACTGAGTGCAGTTCTACTTGAAGATACAAGTTGATAGGCGTAGTATCTAAGGTGTTAATGAACTTATGTACCCACTGTTCTTTAGCAATTCTTCTCTAGGCTTCCTCACAACCTCGCACATGGTCCTTAGGACAACTCTCACATTTGTATCAAACTTCACAACCTTCAAATTGATCTAAAAATCATACTGTCAACAAGGTGCGACATTGTACCCACTCTACGATGTTCTTCTTGTGTGTTCCCCACCATCTAGTTGGAGTTTCTTTCAAGGCTTTATCTAGTGCCAACGACCTCTCTTGTACTGGTACAATTCCTTCAAATTCAAATAGAAATGTCTCTAAATTATTCAAGCCATAAAATGTAGGAAGATTACTTACTTATGTGCCAATCCAAAGAACTGTGTTAGTCAATATGGCACACCTTTGTGTAGAGACTTCATAAATTTTGTTCTGCCAATTTTCCAATGCTTCTTCTGAATCTGATGAGCATGCACTTTCACTTCGCCTACATAGATTTTCATCTGTTGTACGATTAATATAATATTGTTGTCCTGTTGTCAGTTTATAGATGTTCTATAACTCATAGGTGTAGTCTTCTTCTCTTATAGGTTTTGTGTATCTGAGTCTTTCATCGGGGTCAAGAGGTGTAATGACCCTAACGCCTTCACCTTCAAATGTCATTCTTCTCTTTTCCAGGTCAATAACAGTCAAATTTTCGAAATCCCAATCAATACCCAACAATGCAAGATAGGGACAACTATCATCAACAATATCGATCACTTTGAAGTCTACAAATGTCCTCACTCTATCGATGTCCACATGGACATGCTCTAGTCTTCCAAACGGGCTCACCGCTTGTTGATTATCCATCCTGAGCCTAACATGAGAGTAAATCAATTTAGGTTTTCCCATCAATGACCAAGTATGCATCATCATAACATTTACTTCTGATCCCCGATCGAGGACCACATAGTCCATGTCGTAGTATCCAATCTGAGCACTAAGGCGTAGTTCCTTTCCTATCCTAATTTTTCTAGATACTTGATTCATAGATATACTCAGCAGAGGATCTACTCTTCCAATTTCATATTTTCTTATTAGGTGTTATGGCTCCTGCACAACTCTTTCATCTTTAATCAAATCAATACAAGTATACAAGAAGTCCACAAGCTTGTTTACCTCTTTTTCTTGTCTAGGTGGGGAAGACTGATCAAATACTGGAGGAATTTCACATTCCCTTACTTCTGGTTGTGACCTAGATGAAGAAGCATGTTCAACTACAAATTCTCTTCTTTCTTCTTCAAAAGTATGATTTTCTTTCCTTGGATCAAACAATGGCGCCTTCTCTTAAGCTCTTCTGATCCGTGATCCATCTGTAGTATTTCCTGGATTCACCCTATCTTATCTTGTGAGAGCACCTCCTCTAGTAATAAAAATGACTTTGGGTTCCTCACCATGAGGTTCAGCTGATATTAGTTGGAATTGTTGGTTTCCACCTCCTCTTTCCTAAACTTTAGATAATAATACTGGACAATCTTCAATGACATGGTCAAATGAATTACAGTAGCTACAAATAGTACAAGGGTTCTGAGAATCCCTTGCCAAATCACCTGAATGGGCACAGTTATAGAAAATAATCTGACCTCGACCTCAACCCATCCCTCCTCCTCATCCTCTTCCTGTGAACCCACCATGAGGGTTGAATTTTCCTCTTCCTGGGGAATTGAAATATGCAACATTCCCTTCTGGCTGTAATTCTCCTTTAATTCTATATGCATCCCTTGATCTTTCATGCATGAGGTTGTAAGCCCTACATTCCATCTCATCATGGCCCACAGATTTACTGAATGTACAATAAATATTGGTGGGTGTCTAGACATATTTATTCATATAATAACATTCACGATGGTGATGTCTAGATATACATACCTCAAACCATGGTAAAGTATCCTAATTCAAAGGGTTATGGGATCCATAGGCCAAGTATTCATTAAATAAAGGACATTTCTCTTTGTCATGGCCCTCTGCTTTAAATCTGATACACCATATGTGTTATCTTTTCTCTTTTCCTTTGTCTTTCTTCATGTCTTCAACTTGTAAAGATAAACTAGTTAATTGATTCAAAATATGACTCATACCTAGACTAGATTTTCCTACAGGGTCTGCTTCTAGTTTCATGGAAATTTCTAATGCTTCAGCCTGTGAAGCGACATTCTGTTGCATTAAAGTAACTCTAATGTGTGGTAGGAGGGAAGCGATGAACCATTCCTTATGTTTTTCATCGGGAATCTGAAAACTTAAACGACATGTCAAGGTCTTAAACCTCTGATCAAATTCCCAAACAGGTTCAGTCACCTTCTACATGATTTCCTTCAACTCTGTAATGCAATGCGACTCTGACTTAGGCTTCTTGAACTCTCCAATAAATGCAGTATTAATGGCATTTAGTGCTTTACGCTATACAGATCCTGTAACAAACTTCATATACTAGCTTAGTGCACGGTCCCTCAAGGTGGTACTAAACTGAGCTCTCTTAACAACTTCGTTGGTGACTTGCTTTGTTTTCCAAACAGCTTCGCATAAGAACCAGTGTTGGTCAGGATCCTCAAATCCATCTCCTCTGAAAATATGTAACCTCATTTCATCTTCCATTGATTTTCCTTTGTTTCTCGACTAAGTCTATACTAAACTTCTTGTGACAGTACTCTGAGTGCCCTGATTAATCTGGTTACTCTGGTTACTCTGGTTACTTGGTTCTACTAAAACAACATGAGGAGTAGTAATACTTACTTCGACAGTAGGTGCAGTACCTGAAGTTCCTGGTTTTTCTCGACGAGGTTCTTCAGTATCTACTTCTTCTGCCCTTGAAAAATCTGAATACTCTCTGTCTGATCAGTCTGCTTCTTCTCCACTATCGAATCCTTCATCTTTTTCTAATGGCCTGTAACTCTACTTAAATACGTTCACAAGAGGAATGTTTCTGAATAATATCCCACTACACGTGTGTCCAGCTTCTGTGTCACTCTTGTTGTCTGAATTCTTGAACATTAGCTTTAAAATCCAACTGATTATTGTATCTTCAAGATATTTTTCTCATGCAATAGCATCTTAATATTCAACTTCAAAAAGTGTATAAACTTTCCTTTAGGTCCCTTGAAAAACTACCTCTCTCCTTGACTATATGATTCCACTTTGTCAATAGCAAATTCAGTAATGTATCATCCAATAGTGTTGTCAAACCAGATATCTACTGCCCTTGACACAACGTTATCAAATTTATTGACTTTCTTAATCAATGTCGATGTCCAAACCACAGGTGGTCTAGATCTGATCTCAAACTGGGTGTCTTCTAGTCTGGATAACCACTCGTACAACTCCTGATGAACCCCTGGAAATAAAATATTGTTCACATCAACAAAGATGTACCTTCCCAACCAATATTTTGTACTAATGCTAGGGTTCTTTTCTGAGATACGACGAAGTCCCTTTCTTGTTCTTCTATCCACTTATGAATTTTTGTCTTCGATGGAAACCACCTTGACATTCCCTTAAGAAGATCTCGGTCCCGAAAACAAAACCATTTGTTGGGATAGGGGAAGACCCAAGATTCAACTCTAATAGTGCACCAACAAACCCTAACTACTGGCCCTTACAACAACACCTGTGAAGAAGATGAAGTCTCACCCGAAGTAGCAATAGGGGGTTGCAGGACATAGGTGTCTACAAACAGAGTAAATGAAAGATGATTCCAAAAAAAAAATGCAAAAATAGCCCATAGATTCTTAATAGTATTATGCCTAACTTCGCAAAGTAAGTTATATCTTCTTATATTCTATAGGAATAACAATAGTGCAATAACAATATAAAAGGCAGTAAATAACAAAGCATCAACCACATGGAACAACAATATTTTACGTGGTTCACCCTCTCCCTAGGGATACGTCCATAGAACTATGTTTATTGATAGAATAGATGAAAATATACAGTTCTATATGCACACTCAGCTGCAAATCCTTATCTCTCTTCCTCTTTATTTCCTTAACCTATGCACCGAGATAAAGACCTCAAAAATACAAGAATTCCCTAAAACACAACAATCATACATCTCAATACCAATATTTCCTCTCCTCTCAACTCTTTTATACCTCTATTTATACATTCCATGAATCTTGGAAAACCATGCACCGAAGGCCAGGTGCCAAAACCCTAGGTCCTCATAACCTACATTTTAAGGACTTCACTGACCTGTTCTTCCTTATTCTCCCCGAGGTGCTCCAAAGCACCTATTAGTGTCTTCTTCCTCTTGTTGACTTTTCCACGATCCATCTTCCTTGTCACTTTGTCTTCCTTGATTTTCTCTTTCAATGAATTGCTTTCCTTTACTTTGTTCCTTCTTTTATGCTTATTTAACCACTTTGACCCTACCTCAGTTTGTGTTCCTTCCACACACTTCATACTTTCTCTTTCTTCTTCCTTAATCTTCACTTTCTTCCTTAATATATGACCAAGGGCCAACATACATGTTTGGTACTTGGTATACATGATTTATGGTTGAGGCATATGGTACAGGTTGAGGTGCATGGTTGATGCATGGTTTGGTATAGGTGTTGGTGCATGGTTTGGTACAAGTGTTGGTGCATGGTTGATGCACTTGGTGTGGTACAGTTTGTTTTACATGGTTGATGGTACAGGTTGATGCATGGTACAAGTTGGTACTTTATTGAGACACATATATTGTGATGGTATGTGGTGATCTTGGTGAATTCTTGGTAGAGGAATTTGTTGGTTATGTTGAGCGTACAAATAGAGATATTCTCTTCATGATATTGGCATGCGTTGCATGCATATGGGAGTGGATATGGTTTTGTGGATGAGAAAACTATTGGGTGAAAATATTTTTTATGTGACAATCGAAGTGATTGTAGTAGTGATAGTTTGGTATACACTAATATTTCAGGGTGCCGGGAAAGGGAAAGGAAAGGGGGTTGTATCCTCCTTACGGTTGGAGCTAGAGAATTAGGGAGTTTGAGCTTCCTTCATGTTGGAGCATGAGAACTAGGTGGTTGTAGGCACCTTCTAGTTGGATTAGAGAACCCAGGGGGTTGTAGCCTCCTTCTAGTTGGAGCCAAAGTATTCTGGGAGTTGTAGCTTCCTTCAGGTTGGAGCATGAGAATAGGGGGTTGTAGCCTCCTTCCAATTGCATCTGGATAATTTGGAAGTTGGTGCTTCATATGAATGAATTCTTGATATAAATAAGAAATCATTATGTGGTTTTATCCCATTTTGGTTTCCACATAAATAATGGTGTACTGTGTATTTTATTTTATGTTGGTTATGATTATATTCTCATGAGTTATTGAAGACAAACATAGATGATACATTTCTAATAAACTGTTGAACATTTTTGTTAAAGTGAAAGAATATATATTGTGGTTAAAAGTGCTATAAAGTGCTCATACTGATTCACCCCCCCTCTCAGTATTCCAGCAGTTCAGGTGCAAAATCATAGCACAATTTATGGATTACCATGCAAAGAACATAAGTAAAGATGGTGTTCTTCGAATGCCTACCAATGGATCTGCATTTAAGAAGATAGAGGAAATATGGCCAAATTTTAAATATGAACCTCGTAATCTTAGTCTTTCATTGGCAGTTGACGGTGTCAATCCATTTGGAGAGCTCATATCTACTTACTTGGTGTAGCGTATTTTTGTTATCCACAATAACATTCCTCCATGGTTGTCAATAAAGAGGTATCACATAATGTTGGAAATGATTGTTCAAGGTATTTGTTTAGAATAATTTCTTTTAATAGGGTAACATCTCATTTGTCTTTTTTTTTCATAATTATGTATTATATTTTATTGTTTAATCATATTTGTTCAATTATGTGATCTTATAATTATGTTTGATATTTTTTTTATTTAGTCATATATCTAGTAATTATGTATTGTATGTTAAATCAATTAGGTAAGTACCAAGTCAAAGATATGAATGTATATATTGAGCCTCTTATTGACAGGTTACTAGGGTTATGGAAGGGAATCACTATGTATGATATCTATATATCATTAGGTGCACAAAGAGAATTTAAATTCCATGCAATGCTTGTATGGAAAATTGACAATGCCCTACGGATAACACATTTTTGTGGTATGTTATAACATAGCATTTCACTTTGATAACATTTAATTTTATGAAGTTCATATAATGAATGTTTTTTGTATAATCCTTTCATTAAAGATATCTCGAATAATTGATATAAAATTTAATCCATCTCTTGCAGGTATGCAAACAAAGGGTAAATTTCTATGTCCAGTTTGTGGTCCTAATATGAAATCTCATTGTTCAAGAAGTTTAGGAAAGGAGGTGTTTGATGAGTTTGGTAACTTCCTCTCTAAGAACCATAGGTATCAAAGTACCGAGAAAAATATTTTAAATGGTAAAGAAGAGAATGGATTAAAACCATGGAGAAAGACACCTCGTCTATGAAAGTTGTAATATAATAGAAATTGTCAAGGTATATTGGATCAAATTGTCTATGTATCATACATGAAATGTTTGTAATATTTCATTTTTTTCATGTACTAATTGACAAGTATTGTTGTAATATATTTAATTTATATGCTTCACTTTGAAGTTCGTCATGAAGTAATTAATAATGGAGCACTTCCACGAGGAATGAAAACTTATCCTGCACAATTTAGTAGGATGCCCTACTATGAGCACCTGAAAATTTTCATTTGTTTGATACAATTCACATCGGGAAGAATGTAACATAAACATTATGACAAATCTTAGATGGAAGGAGTGACAAAGAAAATATTTCCAATATTTGTAATTGTTGTAGGAAAATCTGCCTGCGGACAAGTAGATGACCTCTAGAGCTTGACCCTAACTCTAGACAGAAAAGTGCTTATCATGGACACTGAATTTCTTTCAAATCTATCTAAACTAACACATGAGAAGGAAGGATGATAGAAGTACCTATTATCGACGTTTGTCCCTGCATGCTCCGAGTTGCGCTCCAATCCTTTACTGCTCGCTGAGTTCTGCGGACAAAGCAAGATACGACTACTTCTTACTCTATTGATGTTAGCTTGAAAACAGATCTATCAACTAGTGATAAGTTCATGTGACATTAGACAAAAACTAGAAAGAAACAGGCCAAGCGTGTCATATTAATGAGAATAACGACAACAGTACTTACAATCGTAGATGCGAATGCAACAGCTTCGTCAAGTCCTCTTCGTCCAACCCTTGCTTGAAAGTTCCACAATCTGGATCACAACAACTTCACTGATTACTCTCCTTTGATGGAATGTGTGTTCCTTATGAGATCATAAGTTCTATGCTGATAATTCTTCCTCCTTTACACCATCATAGAGTCTGTTTATATAGGTTAAGAGGAGCTTAACCTCTTGAGTTATCTTTATAACAAGTTGGTAACCTTCTCCTTAGATCAGGGATCTGTTGATGAAACCAAGAATTCGAGCACAACTGCCTCCTAATCTCGAATGATCCTTCCCTTATTCTCCTCAACGGGCCAACTACTGCCTCAGATTAGGCAACGCTCCCTTAGAAGGGGCATCAGAGTGTTGTAGTGCTCCTTGGCAAGCCTTTGGGTAGCGCCAATGCTCTCAAGATGAGCAACGCTCCTTCAAAGGGGGTTGGGGAGCATTATAACGCTCCCTGAAGCACTATAGGGGAGCGCCAACGCTTCCAGAGCTGAAGTGGAAGAGTGCTCCCCCTCAAAACCTTTGTTTTAGGGCCTCTTTCAGGTGTCAAGAGTTATTTGACTCCAGTAAAGCAGTTGTTCTCCTTCAAATCAATCATGTGAGATGTCATAAGTGCTTCCTGAGTGTCATTGACATGGCAGCATGTCTGAACATCTTTTGCGACACTTGTGACCAACTTGCGACACTTGCGAAAGTCGATGCGACACTTACGACAACTGAGAGGGACAATGCGACACTTATCCAGCTGAGTAATTTTGTCATGTAACAGAATTCCCCCCAAAGTATGAAGTTAGAAGATGCCAACTGATAACTGAAATACTTTGTAGATGCTCAAGCAAGGGTATGGACTCGGAGAACCTGACGA
>JASDQU010260836.1:0-11136 GCA_032191745.1 Picea mariana
TCTCCATATGAAGTCCAATGAGGTTGGAACCACTCTCAAACATCCTGAAACAATTAATGGTAATGTTAAAAATTTAAGTAAAAGGATGAAAATGAAAGATAAAGAAGAATGTCACTTTTACTTTAAGAATTTTAGTAAAAAATTTTAAGCAGGCCGACACATTCCATCGACTCGCAACACATTGAGAAAATGTTGCGAGTTAATGAATGTGTCGCGACACATTCAAAATGTCGGAAATGTCGCAACATTTTAAAACGAAAATTTCGGCAACCTTAAAATTTCGCGAAATGTCGCGACATATCCGTTATATCGCCGACATTTACAGCAGTGATTCTTATTATTATTTGATATATTATTCATTGGATCAATCCCCATTGTGGATTGATCATGTCAGTTATTATAAAGGACCAAATCCCCTTTTGCGGATTGGTCAAAAGATAGTTGTAATAGGCAGAATAAGAAGTCGGCCCCAGAAGATATTAAAGAGGCCCCAAAATATAATAAAGGTGGTTATAACCACCCAGTTGGAGAAGTCGGCCCTGCCAGTGAAGAGACACTTCACACGTGCCAGTCTTGTATAAATAAAGAGGCTAGCGCCTCACTTAGACACAACTCACTTGCTCATTTTGAGAGACAAGTTTCAGAACTGCAGTTAGAGAAGAAGGAGAGAGAGTGGCGCATCTTTGGGAGAGGATCTTCTGTTTTAGTTTGAGTTATCTCTTGGCATTGTATTGGCTATCTATAATAAGGAAGTTTTGCTAAGTTTTCTTCCCCTAGAGGGTTTCCCAGGATANGTCTCTTGTGATTGTGTATTTCTCAGTGATCTTGTATTATGCTATTGTTATCTATTGAAATGCAAAGAACTATAATAATGGCTTAAACATTAACATTTATGACACCCCTCCTGTTGTCGTCCTTATACACACTTGCAAACGTGAGCTAAGTCCTGCTCACTTAGTGTGTCCTCGGAGGCACAATGCCTAGGTTCAAAGTCCACGCTGTCACTTTGACCTGAACCTCTTTCGTTTAGGCTAACTCCTAGGGAAGCCAAGGGGGGTAGACCCTAGTTACCAGATGAGATTAATGTTTAAATGTTCTAGGAGTTGGTTTTATTTAGTTAAAAGGTCAGGGGAAATCTAGCGTATGATGTTAATCAGCAAATGCAAGATGCAACTATCTAAGTATGAGAGTCAGACCTTTTCCTAGGACAACTAAGACTAGTGCCTAAGATTGGGCAATGGGGTTAACTAGATTAAGGGAAGATTAATTATAAGTTACAAAGTATTACAACAAGATAGATACAACTTAGATACAAAGAAATATATGAGATACACAAGCTAAACTAGATACAAGATGTACAATATACTAACAATTTCTTGAAATGTGCAGGAAAGAAGATATTCAAAGATGAGAGAAAATCAACACATCAAGCCAAGCATGCTCACAACAGATAGAATTCCGTTGGACTGCTTTTCAATGGCCAAGAGACGCAAAACACTTAAGACCCAATCAAGAGAATGCCTCCAGGTGGATGCACACCTCTTGAAGGATCACACCACAGATATAGGGATACAAGATAGATACAAAATGTGGAAAGCCAAATATTCCAAATGAAAGATGTAACCACTAAAGCGATTATTCTACAACACGAAAGATAACTTGCATGTAAATTGAGAGACAATGAGATCAGTGTTTGCAAGTGTAAAATGTAAATTGCAGGTGTTGAAGACCTAGGATTAAATGATGTGGTTAAGTGTGATGTAAATTTTAGCCCTATCTAATTGTCAACCCAAAAACTCTCCTCCCCCAGTTACCAAGTGACTGTTGGATGCTCAAGAAGTGAGACAACGAGGCCTACCCTAGCTTCACAGGTTAGCCCTAAGATCAGAGTACTCCTGGAAAGGATGACGCGCACCGTGAGACCGTCCTCGGCCTAGCACTTTCTGTTGCCTTCCTTCGACTCCGTTTTAAATGGCGAAGATGGTGAGTTAAGGTGTCGTATTAAGTCTAATTAGTGTATTTTAGACCTATGAGCTAAATATTGCAATGTGTCTGAATGCTTGTAGCTTGCCCAATAATGCAAAAATGTTGGAACTGAAAGATAAGAAGGCTGATGCCTTTAAACAATGGAATTGCAAAATAAGTTCTTAAATGTTGCTTTATTGCGTGTGAGTATTAAGAACTGAAGGTGTCGATTATGAAGGCTAAAGCCTTTGAAGCACAAGATTGCAAGTTAAATTGCTTATAAAAGATTAGATTGCATATTGAACATAAAGCAAAACATATAACTTGCAGAAATTAAAAATGGTTAATTATCACTTGGAGATACCAATACTTGCATGCATGTATTAAAATATAGATCTAAGAGCGATTATGACTGAAATGAAAGATTAATTAACCAGTTATTTGATGCATGTGTGTTGGATTAAGATTTAATAATTAGAGATTGCATGCAAAGATTACTGAGTGAGAAGTAGAAAAGAAAAACCACAATGTCTCCACGGGCTCTAAGCTAACTAGTTATGTTGGATCTACTCTAGATAAATTTCTTTTAAGCATGCATGTAGATATCAACGATTAAACTAGCTAAGCTATGAATTGAAAAAAAGAAGAAGAAATGAAATCTAACTAAAGCATGCAAAGTAAAGACTTAAAAATAAAGGAACTGCAAGCCACTTGGGTACAACTCCTTGGGCTTGCTTTTACAATGATTTAGAGTAGATCGGGAAGAAGAAAACGTTACCACAGTGAAAGGAGTTGTTGGAGGGTGCGTTGTGCATGTAATTTGGGCAGCATGCCCTCTTGTCCTGGCGATAATCTCCAAAAATCAGCAAGCTGTTGCTTGCTGATTTGAGCTGCAACACACTCGAGAAAGTTATGGAATTTCTGTTTTTTAGGCAGAAATTCCTTGCATACAAAACCAGAAAATTATATGATTTTAGGTGACCTATCTAAACATATTAGCTACTAAAATCAAGAATGAAAGAAGATGAATAATATCAAAAATAATTTGGAGTGTAAGTGAGAAGTAAGGGTAAATCTGTGCTTGGACCTATCCCAATATCCTCTCCTTGAAGTGTCCTGCAAAGCTTAAACAAAATGCGAGACACAAATAGATAATGATTGCATATATTAATAATCAAAACTAATTTCAATCATTGGTAAATGCAAATCAAATAAGCTAGCAATTATACAATCACTAAACTTAGCTAAGTAAACTAATTTACCCAACAATCTACCTATAATCACACAAATATTTAAAACCAAATGATTTCATCTCATATGCATGTAAAGAGCCCTGACAAATCTCGAGATCCTTGAATCCTTCAAAGCATTCCCTTTTATTATTCAAATGGAAGAAGTTGTAGCAACTAATTGCTACAAGTTCTTCAAGAACAACACCAATGAAGAAACATGACAATAATAATGAGAGAGAGAGAATGGGATGGTTAGAAAATAGTAGCATAACAGTGCAATAATGAAAGGTACTGAATGAGGGAGTGAGGGGTCTCTTAAATAGCTTGAGAAGCCAAGGAGAGCCCTCTTGGATCTTCAACACTTGTTAAAGATCCAAAGGTGAAGACAACTCAATGAGGAAAGCAACCAATGAGATGAAGATCTTTTAGGGTGAGGGGAATGGAAAGTGGATGAAGTGGACGAGGAGAAAGCGAGGGATGAGGGCGAAATTGGCAAGTGAGGGAGTCTTACAGGATTAAGGGAGAGACCCATGAATTGCTTTAAAGGTGAGTTTCCATCCAAGTGAGGTGTTTCCATCCTTCTTCAAGAGTGAGGAGGTAAGTTGCCAAGAGAAGCGTGAGCTTTCAAGGGGAAAGCGTGAGGTAGCAAGGGAAAAAGCGTGAGTGTGGAGGGAGTGTGGAGGGAACACTCCTTAAAGGTATGTGATTGGGTAAGGAGAGGCCCCATGCCTCATTCCAAGTGAAACTTTCTAACTTATGTGTGGGGTTTCCTAAACTACCTGAGGCAAAGTGTGAGAGTGAGTTTACGTGAGGAATGTGGAAGGGTTGGCTTGGAGTGTGGAGTCCACACTCCTAAGTGTGATGTGATTGGGTAAGGATGAAGGGCGTATGAGTGGAGGAAAGGGGCCCACGTTTTAATTAGAAGGTGAATTTCCAATTATTATGTGGGAGTGGTACGTAAGCTTCAAAGGGGAAAGATTAAAAAGGTGACTGTAATTAAAAGGTGGGTAAGAAGGGTATATAAAGGGTTAGGATGGTTTAGGTGGGGCCCTCTCTTTAATTACCACACTTTACTTCACTGTTTTTGGTCCATTATTACAGGAATGACATTTGCTCATGTCTTGGGTTTGGCAATTAAAATCGTCGTTTTCCCGAAAAAACTCCTAAGTGGACAAAGAACCTAGCAAAACTTGTCCGACCGAGTTGAAACTTGGTCCATGGGTTTAGGGGGTCTCATTAACTTTCTTTTGAGTACAAATACCCCTATCAAAAATCCCGGGACCTAAGTTTTACATTAAATACCCAGAATTAATTAATTAATTAATTCCCAACTTTAAAAAAAACCTAGCTAGACTTGACGGAATTCCGTGAAATTTCGCGTGTTGTCTTACATGGTCATTTACAACATTCCTAAACACTAGCTACCTAGGAATGACTTCATTAGAATGCCTTCCACCACTTTGGAGGATTTATTGGGTGGGAGTGAAAAACTCAAGGGAGATTAACCCGGCTAGTTAGGCCACATTAACCTCCTGAGGATAAAAAACACTCAGTGAAATGAACTCTCCTAATGAAGAAACCCTAAGGCAACTGACCTAACATGATCCATGTAGACCTATTACATTATAAACCCACGTAGGGGTACAGAAATCCCGTTTACAAAATTGTGTGCTGGAGCAAAAAAATGCACTGTAGAACCAAAAAGTCTTCGACATGTTTGCATCTGTTGATGCATATCTTCATGGTACATGGAGTTGACCCCCTAGTTGAAGAGGTGGTCAACAACTCCCATACTTAAATTTGGTCAATTGTATAGGGTTTTTGAGCATTTGTTAATTTGATGAGGTAGTTTTGATGCACATGTTTAGGTGCCTTGCTTATTAGATGTGGTCTACATTTGTCATGATATCTTTGACTTGAGATCTTTGGAGGGTGTACCCTTTTGTTTTGCAGGATCTTGCTTGGTGGCCAGTTTTGGGAGAACAAGCCTAGCTTGGGCTTCCATGGGGCAAAGAGCTCACAGGTTGGATGCTGTAGGCCCGCACACCGGATCACAGAGATATGCCTTTGGAGGCTTACATGGCATCATGGAGGATCTTATCCAGCCCCTAGTACCCACACAACTTGCCTAGGAGAGGAAAAACGTCATCTTTTGAGGGTTGACGTCATGTTTGAGGGGTTTTGATGGTGATGGAGTTATTGCACATTGACACTTGGCATATTTTCATTGGAGGAGACATGGATTGACCCTAGCACTTGATGAGGAAGCTCAAGGAGCCCCAACGACCTCCATTTTCCTCTTCAATGACTTGCTCAAGTGCCAAAACGTCCCCTAAAGAGGTGAGGTCATCTCACTTTTAGGGTTTCTAATGTGTTAAAGTGAAAATCAAATATTATTATTTGGTTCAAGGGGTAAGATAAGGGTTGTTGACCCCTTATCTTATGTTTTACCCTTGCCAAGTGGACAAACTATGTTTTAAGACTTTTGTATAAATAGAGATCATGTGAATCTCATTAGATAACATAGCTCTCCCTTGTGGAGAAGGACACTTAGCTGAAATTTTTGCTACTCTTGGAGCATTTCATCTCTCTTTTGCAAATTGTTATGTTTTCTCTTCCTATTTGTGGATAAAAGTGGTGCGCTACACTTGGAGGCTTTCTCTCATGCTTATGGATGGTAATTTTCTTGGTCATTTAGGGTTTGATCTTGCATCTTTTTGGAATTGGTAAGGAAATTCTACATTTATTATCTAAAATTCTTGCTTCTTCCATAATTGTTAGTGGATGAACCCTTGGAGGAGTATAAGGGCATACACCCTCCCCAAGATTCATTTATTTGCTTGTGAAAGGTCATTAATTGCAAGGTTGCTTGGAGAACTACAAGGACGTACACCCTCCAAGCTCACCTTTGATTGTTTCACAAACCCTAGGGAGTAAAAGGGCTTACACCCCTAGGTTCTTTGAGGATCAAGCTCATACATCCAAGGTCTTTTTGTTGCATAAGGTTTTGCTAAGAGAAGCAAAAGGGCTTACACCTTCTTAGCATTTCCTCGTGGGCTTAGCTTGCCTTGGGGAGTAAAAGGACTTACACCCCCAAGGATTTATCCTAGTCATCACTTTCTTTGACTCCACAACCCAATAGTAAGACACTAATCATTTTTAATTTGCATTGTAGAAATAAAATCATTGCATTGGTATACGTGAAAACACAAGATTTTGAGATTGTCTAAATTAGAATCTATTCTATGTGCTCTAAGCTTACTAAGGCCACAAGGGCGTTTTGATTGGTCAAGGATATCTTATTGCTGTTATAAACTTTATGCTACAGATGTTAGGGCTGCAACAAACTCATTTAACTTCTTTCTCTTACTCACTGTTCATCCGTCAAAAATTGCTAAGAAGCTGCCATATTAATCTACTAATCATTGTGCGTCTTTTGGGTGGTTTACTTGTGATTTTTGGTGGTTGAATCTTGCTGCTGTAGCAATTGTTTACTACAGCCATAAGGCTGCTACAATAATTCTCTGAAAACACTATCTAGCAGCCCTCTTTTACCGTCAAAGTTTGTGTTTGAATATTGGAAAGTTATCTATTGGTTTAGTGCTTCATTGTCCAATAACTGTTTGACAATTTTGATGGTTAATTATGCAGTAACTATCTATTGTTCTTGCTGATATATATTTCTGTTTACTGCTGCAATTAGGGACAGCAAGCATAACTTGCCTGTCCACCTAACATATACTGCGAATACTTGGTTTTCCTTGTGTCTCGGACAGGTACTATCTCTTTGCAGGTCACTCAAGACTTTGACAACCTTAAACCTTTCCCGAAATTCATTCTTAAGCCTTCTTTCATCTAGTAACTTGACCTATAGGGGGCTTCCGTTCATACATCTCACTTTCCATCTCATTTCCCCCTAGGGTCATCGAGATTCTCCTTTGAGGTGATTCCACCATCTCTAAAGTAACGAGAACACCTGCCTAAGGTGACAGTGGGTAGGTGCTCTCTTAGTTGTTGCCATTTTGGTGGTTGGGTCGGGCTTTGTCCAACCTACAACTTGTGCGATAACAGGGTGGATATCTCACCACCGAAACTAAACATCAAATGGAAGGGTTTTGCCAAAACCCCATTGAAAACTTGGCTCTCAAGAGCACTCTAAATAAAAGATCAAATCATAATAAGGAAGGTGAAGTGCTACCCTTCTTTTATACTTCTCTGAACCCCCTTCTAGATTTTTCCTCCCTTTGACCAAATCCACATGAAGATTAAAATCACTTTATAACCGATTTTAAACCCCTTTTAATGCCGGAAAGTGATTAATTGGCTTCTAGGACATTCCCGAATGTCAGAAATCCCTTGCTCATTATTCCAACCTTTAGATCCTTTCATTCCGATTCCAATGGGCTATTACACTAAGGTATTCTCTCAGTTAATATGATCCAAATGATACCTTTAGTGTATTTAATTAAAATATGCTCAATAATAACCCAAAATTACGGAAATCGTTGGAATGCCACGGAACCAAGAGTGAACTGTGTGGAAATGATCCCGATGATGAAAGATGGTGAATGGACTAGCTTGGGCCCCATATAACTCCTCCAAATTGCTCGAGCTCATTATTATCCTCATTTTAGTCGTCTGGTCAAGCTGACATAAACTCATAAGGTCGCCTCTGACTGCAGGGTAGGGGAATCTAAAAATGGGGACATTACTCTCCTAGATATGACCAAAAGAAGCAAAAGACAAAGGCATATTGAAAAGAAAAGAGACAAGGGTAGAGAAGGATGAAGTAACAAAGAAAATGGCATAGAGAAATGTAAATGAAGAATGAAGCACACAAATGAATGAATGATGAAGTGAAGAAGCAAGGTAAGAATAAAGGAATATTGTGTGTTAAAAAATTTAGATACAAGAGCAGTGAAGCGACACAAGATGATGATTACATATTGGGATCACAAGTATTCGTTAAGGGGGAATATGAAGGATTAATTCCTACTTTCAATGTTTAATGAATGCATTGTAATATGTTAATGAAGTAGACCAAGCATAAAAGACTACATAAAAATCAGAGATGAGGAGAAAATAGAGATGTTAAGGATGAAGATCAGTTGAGAGATTCATGGAAAGATTTAAGGAGATATTGTGGAGATAGTTATGCATATGGTTGAACTAAACATCTAATTATGACATAGTTGTTATGATGACCTGTTTTTATATAAAGGGACCAATTGTACAATAGAAACACATAGGGGAATGGTATAATTTAATATAATTTCCCCTTTGGGGGGAGTGTAAACTCTCGGTGTCCCTTGCTTCATTTATGGTTGTGTATATTTACTCCTAGTTATTAAAACCAACATAAGCTTTAGTAATCCTAACCCTAGGGACACCCTCCTTGTATCGGAGGAGAGTTGGTCTTAAGAGAGAAGAGGGTTTGGTGAGGTGATAGTGACATCTCTCTTGAGTTACCTTTATCATTGCACCCGATCTTTGGACTTTGGGTCTCAAGTGCAAGATTTATTGGTAACACTACTCATGGTCCACCATGATCTCCCATTACTTCTTTCAGAAGATTCTTCAAATGGTTTTTAGCATGCTTCCATGGATCATGCTTCTTCTCATCACTCTGGAAGTCCTCTTTTATATGACCCTTGCCATGTCTTATTGGACCCTTCTCCTTCATAGTATGATGTTGTTCCTCTTCCTACTTCTGTGAGTACTCTCCCAAGTACTCCTATCTGGGTAGGCTCTTGTGGCTCCTAAGGACTATATTAATGACTCATCTAGTCTTTCTATTATAGATGTCTCTTCCCTTCTTTAGGATACTCTTGTCCGTGGCTCATCCAATCCTCATGTTGCAAATGCTTAGGCTCTTGTCAGTTCCACTCCATTATTCACTGATGATGATGATGACTTCCCATTGCACTAGTTACTCTTCCTTTAGGTAGGCCAAGGCCTATGCCGAAGTGGGCCATATCCACCATTGTTGATGCAATTGAGTTTCTTTTTGGTCCTTTCAAGCATTATTAGGAGACTTTTCCACCTCCACCTCGGGCCCTATTTAGTATTACTCATGTTTTTGATGTTCCTGCAGAGTTTGAGGACCTTCCTCCCAAATTACTCTGGAGCATGGTTTCTGCTATTGATGATCCTGATGGATTATTGAGTGAGCAATATGGAATTTAGGGGGGGTGATGCCCTTGTTCAACATTAAAGGGGGGTGTTGGAATATGGGTGTAATCTTCACATGTGGCTATGACACACTCATATATATCAATAATGTGTTTGTAATCATGGCTAAGGCCATCTTTTGATCATTTATTATCATTTATTTTAATACTAGGGAGTGGTTAAGGTTGACCTAGTCATACTTGTACATGTAGGTTCATTAACCCCTTTGGGGGTGCCCCCCTACTTGTTGTGTCTAAATACAAGACAACTCTCATTTGTATAATATCATCTTGTGTTCTTCTTGATCTCTCTTATAAAGTGTTTTATGCCTAAAGGCGCCTATATCTTTGGCGCTTTCTTGTGCTTGGGATTTCTTTCTTTTATGAACACTTGGGCATCTCTTGTGTATTGCACTTGTGCTTGGTTTTTCTTCTCTCTCTAGCACACTAGGGTTATCTCTCTCTAGTGCACTTGTGATTGGGTTGTTGCAAAATTTGGGTTTGTCTTTGGTTCCATTCGATTTCCCTGCTTTCACTTGTGAATCTCAACACACAAGAAACCTACAAAATATCATATAATCCAGTAAATTAGTAGATAGAACAAGAACTTTCATCAGAAGTTATGATTACTAACTGAGGAACAAATTATCCATAGTAGTATGGATGCTGGTCTCTTCCCAACTTAGTTCCATAAGAAATACCTATAAAACCCAAAAACTCTCCACTACCATTCTCGTTGCACATCCCTATAAATAGGCAAAGGGATAAAAAAATTACCAATATAAAATTCGTGGTTGGCTCTGAACAAGGGGCCATAACCATGTAGTTAGCTAACAAAGCTCATCCACAAAATAAATAAAACACTAAGAGATGGTTGGTGGTAGGTGGCTCGTAATTCTAACAAAGCTGTCCTATTCTAAGGTTGCCATCCAACTTATTAAATCATCCTTATGATACACATAGTTCATCTTACACAAAACCGGGCATTCAAACTTTTTTCTTGACTGCTGAGCATGATAATGTCGTTTCTTCTAAGCTGGAAATAGTACATAGTATGAGGTACCATACTAGTGCACCCTCCTTAATTGCTTTTCCCAAAAAGCAACTGCAGTGACGGGTATTGAAGTATTTGCAAACATTGGCACAAACAACAAGGACAATGGTTATCTAGATAATTATTTTAAAGGAAAACCTCGTGGGGAAACCCAAGGGATGGTTCTCCACATTCATGGATTTCATCCCTAGTAAACTTGTCAGTGTAGACTAGTGCACCTAACCTAGGGTGATTCATGTTAGAATATGAAAGACGTGTGCTCGTTTTACCATTGAGAATACCCTTGTCACCCAACCATAGGCTGAAGCCACCCTCCGAGCACCTTAACCTTGACAGAGAATCACTCCGGAAGCAAACTCTAGGCTAGATAGCCAAACAAAGGGTAGCGCACCTTTCCCTAGGGATAGCGCACCAACAAGAGCTGATCAGATGTTCCAAACCCTAGCCAAGCGATAGTCCAAGCGTAATTGCTCGCTGCAGCAGC
The DNA here is from genome assembly GCA_032191745.1 of Picea mariana. NCBI lineage: Eukaryota > Viridiplantae > Streptophyta > Pinopsida > Pinales > Pinaceae > Picea > Picea mariana. Next base: position 10,906 of record JASDQU010260836.1, read on the forward strand.
TGCAACGACAACTGTCCTCCAAACCTGTGCAGAAACTAGGCAACTGCAGTGCGTACAAGTGCTACTCTGCAATTCTGAGATTGCCTGCCAGAATGAGAACTGGCCTCCTGTATTTATACTAATTCTGGCTAACTGCCTGGGCCAACTTCTCATTCTGGGTATCTGTCTGTTCAGTATATATTATTATTTCTGGCCGACTTCTTCTCTTGGAGGCTAATAACCTAATATAAA
>JASDQU010260836.1:15989-30720 GCA_032191745.1 Picea mariana
CTCCTTCTTCTCTAACTGCAGTTCCGAAACTTGTCTCTCAAAATGAGCAAGTGAGTTGTGTGTCTAAGTGAGGCACTAGCCTCTTTATTTATACAAGACTGGCACATGTGAAGCGTCTCTTCACTCGCAGGGCGGACTTCTCCAACTGGGTGGTTATAAAAACCTTTATTATATTTCGGGGCCTCTTCAATATCTTCTGGGGCCGACTTCTTATTCTGCCTATTACAATTATCTTTTGACCAATCCGCAAAAGGGGATTTGGTCCTTTATAATAACCGACATGATCAATTCGCAATGGGGATTGATCCAATGAATAATATATCAAATAATAATAAGAATACACTTTGCAGTTACATTATTTTAACAATAAAAGTCCTATTGGATATGTTATCCACCAAGTTGCACTAGCTGGATTTTCAGATGAGCCACCAAAGATTGAGCAGACAGATGCTCAGAAATCAAAGTTCAGAGTTCAATCGGTCTTTCAAAAGACCACATTTTTCCGCATTTTCATCATTGTAATAAATGACCTGAGTATGAAACACTGTAAAAGGCTATTGGCCACCTAAGACCTAGGTACGAGCATGTACTCTAGAGTGTTTTTATTTACTTGTTAATTTTTTTTGTCTGCCTTTGTGGGCAATTAATAATTTCTAAGTTTTTTTCACTCAAGAGACTGACTCCAACGCTGGAGGATGTGTTGGTGGTTAGGCCTTGGCATGGTATAACTAATGTCTAGTGTCAAAATGTATATGAGTTCATACTAGGTCATCTTAATTGAGTCATATGGAAGTTGCGGCTAGGTTTGATAGGTTTTTTTAATGTTTTAGAGAAATAATAAATTTTCCGCAAAATGGAATTTTTTAATTGTAAGTCAATAAGTTGTAAAAATATGGCATCAAACATTATCAAATATCATATTTATGGTTGTTTTCCAATCCAGAGTACCATGCAAACCCTTATTTCCATTCTTTTGAGGCAAAAAAGTGATTATTATCACTAAAAAATGAAATTTACTCGAAAAATATAGAAAAGGGGTAATTTAATTAAATCCTTATTTTTTAGGGAAACTGGGGAACATGTCGGAAACATGTTTTTTCCTTGTCCCCAGTTGACTGAAAGCTTAGGCGAGTTTAGCAAAGGGTAAGGCAACTTCAACTAAGAGTAACTAGGCATGGAGGAGATCCCAATGAAGGGACTCTACCCCGCTTGCACAGTTGGCACATTCTAAAGGGATGGCGCACATCCCAAAGCTATCACTCACCCTCACTACTCCACTTCCACTCCACTCACTCCCACCTCACCACTCGTCCTCACTTCACTCCCCCTTCACCCTGTATCACTACCCTTCACCTCCCATCCACTCCACACATCTCCACTCTACTACATGCGCCACTCCCCTTAACCTTGTGCATCTCCTCTTAGACTTGCACATCCCTTCTTTGGAGTTCACCCCTTTAGCTATATAAGCAAGGCTACCCCTCTCCATTGGGAGGTTGGAGTTTGGGCAAGCTTGTACATCATTGTTGTAATTTTATCATGCTATTGGAATAAAGAAAGAGTTTGGAGGTCATCTATGGTGTGTGGTGCTCATGTGTGGATGAATGTTGGACTTATTTGAGGTGATGTTACATTGATTTACTGTATGTATTTATTGTTTATTTGGCTAATCATAGGGATATTGTTATCTTATTGGAGTGGGTTCTTTAGTTTGTTTACTGCTTAATCCACTTGTTTATCTATATTGAATGCTTACATTGCATGTCTTGTTTTTGTTTAAACTAATGTGCAATTGAGGTTTTCTATGTAGGAAACACCAAGTCTACAGGTATTTGCAGGTGTTCTTTGTTGCATGCAGGATCCAGTTTCTTGAAGAGGCAAAGGAGCTAGGTTGCATCTAGTGTTTGTCCAAGAAGTTCGAAAAGAAGACATTCTCCCTCTTCCTCACACCAAAGGAACCCCATAGCCCAAGTGTTCCATGCTCAAGCAAAAGCTCCGGAAAAAATCATAAATATTCTTCTTCCTTTCTCTTTCTTTGATTGCATGTTAATTAGATCTATTTTAAAAGTTAAATTTGAGTATCTAATGCTGCATGTTTAAAGTTCCTAGATCTAGTTGCAATCTTTTCTAACTAAAGGAGTAGATCTAGGCTAGTTTCCTTGCAATTTTCTAGGTTCTTTTCATCTAAATCTTAAACTAGATAATTGTTTTATTTCGCATTGTAAATCAAGCTAGTTAGTTGTCCTATGCTTGATGTTTTAGGACAGCAAGCAGAAACAACTTAAAGAGCTTAGTTTAGGTTCTTTCAAAGTGTCTAAAAGTCTCTAAAAATTGTCCTTTTTGCCTTAGAAAAATTTCAAAAAACTTTGAGTAAATTTTCCAAATTTTAGTTTAGTCTTTTAGTTTGTTTCTCATCATCTTCTAATCATTTTACTTGCTGGTTTCTAGCAGGCCCATCCAAAAGCAAGGGGAGATTCCGTCGATTTTGGCGAAATCAAGGCTTTCGGAGCATCCGGGGGCTTCTTACTTCATCAAAGAAGATTTTTTTGTTCTAAGTTTCTTGTAATCCATAAGATCCAAAGCTTATAAGGATCCAAGTTTCTAAAAGAGAAGATCAAAGAGAACTTAGTTCTCATTGTAATAGGTTTAATAAAAGCGGGCCCTTTTGAGCCCAATTTCTCCATCCCCATTAGGGGGATTTGTGTGTCGTGGTTTGGCTTTACTTTCTTTCTATGCAAGTTTCATCTTTTGATCTTAAACACACATACAAGCATAAGCAAATCTAACACACATAACACTCACATTTCACATACATGTCTAAAAAATTGTTTCAAATCTTTATGCATGTTTAGTTTAGAGCTTGTTTTCCACTATCAGCAATAACTCCTGCAATTTTCAATTTTCAAGTTTCTTGCAAGGCACATCTTTCAGTTATTCTCAAAGTTTATCTCTTTCAATCTTGCAAAGTCAAATAAACCTTGTTTGAAGTTTAATTAGGGATATCTCGGAAGTTGTTATCTCAATGCACGGGAAAATGCCTAAGGGGAGTGTGTGAAGTAAGGCGGGCCCTCTCGGGACTTGGCTTCCCACCCGTTTTGGACATCCATCACCTTTAGTGAACTTACTGGTGAGACCTTTTGGGTTTCAGTAAGTTCTCTACAAGTTTCCAAACAAAGAGTTAGCCTCTAAAGAGGCCACATATTCTCTCATTAATCTATCTTTAATTTACCTTAATAAAACACGTGATCAACAATTGCCAACGAGTCCTTTTAAGGCACTGGTACAACTGGTTTATCTTTATGTATGTGAGCAATTTACTTCATTCATGCAATTGTCTAACTAATTTCGTTAATCTTGCAGATCTTGTATCCTACTTGATATATGCATGCTTATGGACAAATGATTTATATGATTATCTCAAATGATGAATGTTAAGTGTTGAATGTCTTTGTTTTATTTTGCAATAAACTCCTAGAAGTTGTTCTTTTGTTTTTCTTAGTTTAAAAGAGCCTTAGTATTTTGTTAGGGACTACCCCCCTTGGCTTCGCTAGAAGTTGGCCTAGAAAGAGGAGTTGAGGATCAGGTGACAGCACCTTGACTCGAAACTTGCCCCCAAGGACACACCAAGTGGATTGAAGATTTCTTCCACGATAGCCTAGGTGTGTATAAGGCGGCAACAGGGTAGACCAAAGCCCTCAAGTAAGGGATGCTCCCAAGGATGGCCTTTCAAGGTTATGTAGTGGATGATGAGGTGGAAGGGGTTTAGACTTCATAGGTCAATGAGTTTCATGACATACAAGGGCTCGTATTATCTCATTTATGGGTGCCTTTGTAGAGGGTATGTGGCACCTTTGTTCGCGATGCACTTTTTTCAAGCCCATTTTCTTGCCATTCTTTATTTCTTTCATGTTTTAAGGAACGAGTTGAAGGCACTATCCTGGCTTGGTGTCCAAATAATGACAATGTCATTCACAAATACCTCGCGGAAATGAGAAGGTTTGCTCGTGATGAGACCCCCTTTCTCTCAGTTGTGTAACTGAGATCCACTACCCTGGCTTGGTGACCAGATGATGGTAATGTCATACCACTAAATACTCATGATTATGATAGGTTGGCTCGTGATGAGACCTCCCATCCTCCAACTAACTCCTTAAGCATTCATTATCATTCATTTTTGTAGGTCCCCCTTTTCTTACAGAGAATCGTTTCACTGCTTTCTCGGGGATCCCTGGGCGAAGCATCTGGAAGGTCTATATCTAGGATTTTATCTGTTTAGCCAACAACAATCCCTCTAGGCCTTCAACCCCTTCTTCCCATGAAATGAGGCACATGCCCTTCTTGGGTCACTAAAGTCAAAGGGCCCAGAAGAAGACAATGTGATGGGAGTGTTATGAGCGAAAGGTGGTAAGTAAGGTCGGGAATGGTATGATAACCCCTCAAGGGACCCCCAGTTGCAAACCTTCCCCAAAGGTTGGCCACTTACTAGGAAACCTATAACACTCACCAAGGTGAAACAAGGTCAAAAGCATAATGTCTGAGAAAGCGTTCTGTAATCAAAAGTAGCTTAAATACAACATGTTTAAATGCCTTAAATATTAGGGTGATTACCTGCCACAACACCTGACTTGTACCGCATGGAGTAAGACCCATCTACCTTCCAGAAGTTAGTTGGTGTGGTGGATGTGTTGACAATGGATCAAAATGTGGTGATAGAGCGGGCTTCCGTATGTGCAAGTGGACACTGCTAGTCATGTGGTCTCTCGGCACTCCATATCTGTACCTGAGGGCCTCGAGACATCATCTCCTTCGTTATCCCAAAAAATGGGGATAACACACCCCAGTTGGACAAATAGGAGGAACCATCCAAGATCTTCAATGGAGCTTCAGTTTGTGGTTTGTTTACAGTTTGGAAGGGCAACAAACTATCTAGGAGGATATTGGGGCTTCCTTGGAGGCCGATTTACCTCTTTTTGCAGAACTGTGGTGAGCTTGAGGAGGTCGTGAAACCTTGGGGTAGGTCGTGGGGTTTCTTGTGTGGGCCATGAGGGTTAGAGGAGGCCACGATTTGGTCTGGCATGCCGAGAGGCTTCTTGCGCAGGCCAAGAGGACTGGAGGGGGCTGCGACTTGACCTGGGTCGTCCATGAGGATCGCTGGAGCAGGCCGAGGGGGTCCGTGGGCATCCAGGGAGGCCGCAGGTTCATTGAGGGAGTCGTCTCCCCATCTATTTGCAGCCGCGAAAAGCAGGAGAAGTCGTGGGGTCTTTGTAGGCCGTGTGGCACAGAAGGGGAACCGTGGGAGAGGTCGCGGATGTCTTTTGCAGTCCGCGTGGCATAGGGGAAGAGTCATGGGCTCTTGAGGACCGAGCAGTAAGAGTTGAGAAGGGACCAAGTGTCATTTCAGCTGGATCGAGAGGTTTAGGAGGAGGCAACAAGAAGACTGAGGATTTTGAAGTAGCTTGAAAGCATCTATTTGTGGAGACAAAGGCATTATTCCAGGTGTTGGATTGTCACTTGTGTTTTTAGTTGATATATTGCAGCTACATAGCAGCCACTAGATATTGTATTGTTGTTAGAGTTTCCATTCATAATAAAAGTGCCCATATTGTCTCTGTTATTTCATAAGTTCAATGGATGCATGCAACATGTTTGACAATAGGTCCATTGTTAGAATACTTGCAAATTGTTTGTTAAAAGTTGTCAATTAGCACATGCCAAGTAATTGATAAAAAGAACACATCCAAAAATAACATAACTTGCACAGACAAACATAATATCCGAACCTAGCTCTATTGGGGATATTAAAGTGGTATCAAAGTTGGTTTTTCTGCCAGCCTGAGGGGAAAATCACTGAGGAGATATTTCAGATTGTGCACATACAAGACATTTTCCTATTTTTTTCGTTAAGTAACCAGCGATGCAGTGGCTTAAGAAGTTGAGGACAGATCTGAAACTAAGGAGACAACTAGCAGCAATTCCATACATAACTTACTACCGGGAGTATCTAGCATTGGGTGAGGAGATCTGTGCAGCTTTGTCCTTTCAAGGCTATTACACCCTCAAGTACGGAAGTTGGCCCAAGGATTTGGACGAGAATTCCATTAAAAGCACATGGCAGAAATCGATGAGAGATGAGCAGGAAGGACAGGTGGAGGAACGTGCATCTAACCATGTTGAGGATGTGTGCATAGAGACCAAACAGCAGCCTATGATACACCATCAGAGATAACCAATGAAACCAATGACACTAGTGTGTTGGATGCGAAAGATGAGGATGAAACATCTTGTCTTACTCATGGTGACTATGAGGATATGTTCCAATCAGTCGATGTTGAGGATCCAACATCTCCCCTTGTGTATGATGTTGATGATGAGGTTGGTTCAAGCGTGCTAGCACCTAACTATGACATGGGTTCAACACCTCATCCTAGTTAAGACATGTATGATGATGTATGCGTGAAGGATGATAACAAAGGGGTTGATTTGGTGTATGAGGAGGAATCAGGATAGTCCACATGAGTCCTATCATTGCACAATATCATATATTGAGTCAGTTGGTCCCTTGCATGATTTGGAGAATAGAATATTGGTCACAGAGGAGCGAATTGTGCAGGTGTTGACGAGGGTCGATGGTGCTCATAAGTTTATTGAAGATCTTATGTGGAAAACTCAGATGGAGGAGAGACAAAAAGGAGTTGCAGATGGAATCACTAGTGCTCAATTACGCATCATCAAAGAAGCACTAGAGCAGATGAAATCTGATTACTTGCAGCTATTCATGGATAGGGACCTTGCTCTTAAGTTCACTAAAGACAAGGAAATGGAGATTGAGAAGCTTTGTTACAAGATGAGTTTGGCACACTCTTCAATATAGACAGCAATAGAGACTCTATCATCTGTGGCAGTCATGACACAGGAGGGCCAAAGTGGCACTCATGATTTGAGGGAGGAGCCTCTTGTGACAATCCCGCATGAGGAGCATTCAGAGTTACGGGTGCTTGAGGAGAGGTTTGACACAGAGGATTTTGACCATGCGCCTGTTTTGCATTGTGGGGATCATGAGCCGCTTCTGTTGGAGAGCCCACTAAAGGCCCAATGCTTAGCTACGGAGGAAATAGTTGAGCACATCCATTGTGGACCACGCCACAGGGAAGTATATGCATCCAGGGATTGGGTGGACAGGTACATGACAGACATGGGCACACTCTGGGATGCAGGCTCAGGCGTCATCAGTAGAGTGATGGATACAGTAGTGCCTACAAGATACAGGATGGTACAGGATGATTCATTGATCGAAAGCAATGTGCAGGGGTATTCATTGGCACTCGGTAGCGTGCAGTGGAGTTGTGGGGTGTTTCCTCCAGGGAGACGTCCTGACAGAGTCCTCGAGCATACCATTAAGTTGAGGTTACCCATGATCAGTGAGTGGATGGGTGAGCCTCAGGAAGCAGCATATCCCTTAATGATCATTCTACATCTAGGTTATCATCAGATGAGGATCAGGGAGCAGGATAGGCACAGGTCTGATTCCAGACTTCATTATGATTTCTTGGTCATACCCTTGGGGTTGACCAACACACTAGTCACTTTCCAGTCTTGCAGGTAGTGGCAAAGGCATCTATTGTTGTTATTTGATGCCCTCGTTATATACAGCGGGACGGGAGAGGATCACTAGAGCCAATTGGATGAGACAAGGTGCATTATGGCCATGACAGAGGTCTTTCATTGGGGCCATGTGATCAGTGCGCAGAGTGCACAGGAGGAGATCCAGACTCTGTTGGATCGGTTCACAGAGATTTCAGTAGGCATTGGGAGTGGTGGAATTCTAATTTGTTGGGATCACGACATTCATCGAAGTGATAGACTGCTTCGGATGATGAGGATGAACAACAGGATCGTGTCAATGATTGGACTGCGTCATTGTGGGGATGTTGTGAGAGGAGTTGTGGAGCATTGGCGAGATAGATTTTGTTGAATTAAATTAAAAAGTACCAAGGACAAGTGTTTCTCATCACCTAGGCGCCTAGGGGTGAGAAAGTGTACAATGTGATCCCTAGTGCATTAATTTCATGTGATGTGAAATTAAAAGTGACTATATGAAAAGCAAGTGAAGTGGGTGACTAAAAGGTCATTTAATCACCACCGTCCATCTAGTCTAATCTCCACCATTGGATTAGATGACCCTTCATCTTCCCTCGTGAGGTCAACTTGGGGATTGAGGCGTCTTCATTTTTGGCATACTTCATGAGTTTTGAAAAGTGCAAGAGAGAGAGAGAGAGAGTCGAGCAGAGAGAGAGAGCACTTGCTAAAAGGGGCACGATTTTCAAGATAGAGTACAACATGCAAATTGAGGCAAGAGGTACAACAAGTACAAGGCTGTATGGTACAGATTCTAAGCAGGTCGTACATCGATTTAGTGGCACAAAAATCGAGGTTGAAGGTTGCATGCATTTATGGGAGAGATTGGCACAAAAATCGAGGAAGAAAGCAGCCTCATTTTTGTAAATTTTTATTAGCAAGATGGCACGAATTTCGAGGCAAGCCATACAACATTTAATGTTGTGACAGTCGTACTGTGTACGGATTTCTGAGCACAAAAATCGAGGAGTTGGTGGCATGGTTTCCTAGGCTGAGTGTGGGCACAAAAAACGAGATAAGTCTATGTATTTAATTTGCTGAAGATGATTGTTGTAAGAAAATTCTCTCTGGGCTCTGAATAATAAAAGCCTTCCCTCTCTCACTGGTTTTCCCCTTGTGGCTTTTTCCAGGGTCTTGATTTTGTACCAAAAATCTCTATGTGCAAATTTCTGGGTGTGTTTATTTCTGATTTTAAATGTTGTAGCAGACTTCATGTGTTTCAGTTTATGAGCATTTAATTTCCTGCTAACTAATTTGCAGCTGTAAATGCAATGTGGGTTGGGCATTAAACTATGTTGTCTCATTGAGACTCGAAACCAGGTCGGGGTCTAAAATTTCTACAGACTTTCCCTCACGATACCCAGGATCGAGTAGATCCACAGGTTGGCAGACTTTGACTTCACTAAGATGTTTTGAGGAGACATGATTCAAGGTAGTGAGTTCAGTCCTTTCAGGGATTTCAGCTTGGGGGTCCATGAGGAGAGCACATCTGAGTATGGTGGTCAGACAATTATCATCAGTGGGGTGCAGTGCCAGCATGATGGTTCCTCTCGGAGATTAGCTTAGGACTCTAGGACTGCAGTGTTTGACAGATCGACAGCCGATACAGATGAAACGGCCAATTTTCGCCTTCCAAAGTTTACTCTTGGGGTGCTTAGGATTGGTTGCTTGGAGGAGTGGTCTTCTGAGGAGTTGACTAAGTTTACACAACCTATGATTGTCTAGCTTATCAGGGGCAGTCAGATAGATTCTTGTGTTAGCACCTTGCAGATCGGTGCTAAGAGTACAGGGTGTTTCACATCATACAGGCCAGTTTGGGACCCTGGTGACTTTATCACTTGCAAGCAAATCTGAGAGAGGTTCGCATGGAGGGACGTTGCGGACAATGTGTTGGGAGATATGGAGGTGTGTACAACTCGTCAGTTGTACAGGTCGGGGCACACTCATCTAGTAGGATTAATGCAACCCTTACCCATTTCTGAGCGAGAGTGGGAGAGCATGTTGATAGATTACATCGCAGGTTTTATCGAGGGTACAGCGAGCAGATACTATGTATGCAACGATTGACCAGTCATCAAAGTTCACGCACTTTCCGGTGATGTCTTTGGAATGTGGGGTAGCATAGGTGACAAAGTTATCTAGTGGAGAGCAGCTCGGAGTCATTGCCAATGATCGGGACAGATTTCCTTTTTCGGTAGTCCAGATCGAGCATGACAACGAATCTACAGGTCGTGACTTCACATGGTTGTCTGTGCAGGCTACTATTCATGGTAGTAGGTTCAGCCCTTACAGGTATTTCAGCTTGGAGTTCCGGGAGAGAAGGATGCAGACTGGGCACAGTGGTCAGAGGGTTATGATCGGGGTGGCACAACGACAACATGGTCGTTCCTTTCTGAGATTAGCTTGGGTCCCTAGGATTTCAATACTAGATAGTTCAACAACTGACACAGAGACGAGAGTCAGTTTTTGTTTTCATGAGATTGGTTCCCTAGCAAAGCAATTCTTTGAGGGGTTGATTGAGTTATTGCAATATCAAGATGCCCTACTTAGCGGCAGTATTCGGGAGGCCTCTTATATCCGCACCTTGTCAGATCATGCATTGAGCGGAGGATGCTTCACATCTTCCAAGGTGCTTTGGGACTTTGGTATCATTTCCAGTTTCAGTCTGGCTCGGTCGATAGAGCGTCGGGTTGTGATGGCATTGCTTGAGGAAAAGCAATTGTTGGGAAGGGAGGACTGTAATGTCCCCATTTTTGGATTCCCCCACCCTGCAGTCAGAGGCAACCTTATGAGTTTATGTCAACCTAACCAGAGGAGTAAAATGAGGATAACAGTGAAATCGGGAAATTTGGAGCAGTTATATGGGGCCCAGGCTAATCCATTCACCATCTTTCATCATCAAGATCATAAAGGAAGGGTAGCACTTCACCTTCCTTGTTATGATTTGATCTCTTATTCGAAGTTCTCTTGAGAGCCAAGTTTTCATTGGGGTTTTGGCAAAACCCTTCCATTTGATGTTTGGTTTCAATGGTGAGATATCCACCCTAGCTGGATAAACAAGAGGATCCATCCAAGATCTTCAACGAAGCTTCAGTTTGTGGTTTGTTTACAGTTTGGAGGGGCAGCGAACTGCCTAGGAGGATATTGGGGCTTCCTTGGAGGTCGATTTACCTCTTTTTGCAGAACCATGGTGAGCTTGAGGAGGTCGTGAGACCTTGGGGCATGTCATGAGGTTTCTTGTGCAGGCCACAAGGATTAGAGGAGGCCACGATTTGGTCTGGCAAGTCGTGAGGCTTCTTGCATGGGCCAAGAGGACTGGAGGGGGTCGCAACTTGATAGGGGTTGTCCATGAGGATCGTTGGAGCAGGTCGAGGGGGTCCATGGGCATCCAGGGAGGTCGCGGGTTCATTGAGGGAGTCGTCTCCCCATCTATTTGCAGTCACGAAGAGCAGGAGAAGTCGTGGGGTCTTTGCAGGCCGCGTGGCACGGGAGGGGAACCATGGGAGAGGCCGCAGGTGTCTTTTGCAGTCCACGCGGTGTAGGGGAAGAGTCGTGGGCTCTTGAGGACCGAGCAGTGAGAGTTGAGAAGGGTCTGAGTGCCATATCAGCTAGATCAAGAGGTTTTGGAGGAGGCAACAAGAAGACTGAGGGTTTTGGAGTAACTTGACAGCAGCTATTTGTGGAGACAAAGGCATTATTCTAGGTGTTGGATTGTCACTTTTGTTTTTAGTTGATATACTGCAGCTACATAGCAGCCACTAGATATTGTATTGTTAGAGTTTCCATTCATAATAAAAATGCCCATATTGTCTCTACTATTTCATAAGTTCAATGGATGCATGCAACATGTTTGACAATAGGTCCATTGTTAGAATACTTGCAAATTGTTTGTTAAAAGTTGTCAATCAACACATGCCAAGTAATCGATAAAAAGAACACATCCAAAAATAACATAACTTGCACACACAAACATAATATCCGAGCCTAGCTCTATTGGGGATATCACAAGGAGTCTGCCTTCTGCTTTCTTTATCTTCTTCTTTCATCTTGTTCTTGATGCCTTCTTCTTTCTTCATTTTGCTTGTACTTTCCTCTATTATATCCTTCTGTCATGGAGTCTCCATCTTCATCTTTTTGCAATAGTCTTCTTCTTTCTGTTGTTATCTTCTATCATTTACACCTACAATCTTCTTTATCCACTTGAAATTACATGCATAAAAATATGTTTCTTGTTGGAGTGGCATCTCCATCCAACAAGACACCTATGACACTAGATTGGCAAACTTAATTGACGCACTAATGTCATGATTTGACATGACTCAAATATCAACTTGACTTTGACATTCACTATCGCTTTACCAAGACTTCATTACATAACCAGGATCTTTCGACTTACACCTGGAAATTTACTTTCGCTCTTTACATCAACAGATTTCATCTTGACCGACTCTTTACATCAGCATGCAAACCTTCTACATGCTCAATGACTTTAATTTTCCTTTCACATTCACTTTGGCTTAGAATCTTGCCCTTCAACATGACGTTGACTTAACTTTCCAAAATGGACCTTGACTCAACAAAAAACTTGATTACATATCCATGACTTTTGGACTCAATAAAAACCCTTTATTTATCTTCAACTTGTCACCAATTACAAAGTTCAATTTCTCAAAATGATAATAAAGTTTTAGTATTCTCCAAGAAAGCATGCTTCTACTATGATAATGATAATAAAGGTTCTTTTCAAATCTTTTTTTCTCCATTGAAAAAATGTTGACTTTGACGAGCGGCCTTTGAAACCATAAGAATAACACTTTAGCTAAATTAAAAAAAAATTGTGTGCCTTAAAATTTTCCGCCAACCATTACTCTTGGATCTTTGATTCAATTAGAGTGTGCTAGGGTGAGCCACCACTTCAAAATCAATGAGCGATGTCTCTCTTGAGGACTACTTCTTTGACTCTTCCATAATCCTGGACCGCTTCATTCAAACATTGTGCCTTTATCTTCATTTGGCTCATGCTACACGTGAGGTCTACGCATAGCTTTCTTTTTACTACAACTACGTAAATATTGGGCTTTTCACTTTAAATTTAGTTTCTCTCTCTTTTTTTTAGTTGACAATTATGTCACTACCGATGCTATGAAAAATGAGGCGATTGACTATGGCCATATACCAAACAACAATTAGTTCCAGTATGTTGTTTCATCAAAACTAGAGCAGCTTCAACAACCTACAATGGGACAGATGAGAAATGGAATGGATTGGCTTCAATAGCAAGATTGTAGCATTTCCACTAGATTCTATCATGTATGAGGGTATGGGATTGCATTAGTCAAGACCGCCAAGCTATTGGATTTTGCATCATGTAATCATCTATGAGAGTTAATATAGACATGGGTTTCTTTCTAAAATGTCATTTATGTGTATCATTCTTATTTTCTTGCTTATTTTTTTGCAAGACAATTTGTTATTTAAAAAAAAAATTATATATCTATATATTTTGTATTTTTTATATACCATGTTTCCCTCACATACCCATTTTGGGGGCGTCACACTTCCATGCATTTCTATTTCAGAAACTTGTACACGTTTCCACGTTTTGTGCAACTTGGGTTCTTGAGAAAGGACTCTTGATGATGTTTTCCCATCACACACCCCTCACAAACACCACTAAGTGGTTCAATCTATGCAAGGTCATTTGCCATATGAAGACAACTAATATGTCATAAAGATCCAAAGTTCGTATTGTTGATGAATGCAGCTATGTGAGACATTCTCCAGCTTACAAAGCTGTGAGATGTGGATCATTGTAGCTATGAGAAGTCTTTCTCTCGGCTTACAAACCTGAGAGAAAGCCCCTAAGAAGGGTACGTGGTTCCTGCCTGAGACAGAGCTGGGAACGTAGAGATGACCTCCTCCATTCAGAGATTTGAGAAGAACTCCAGATGATTATCCGGTGGAAAAGCGATCTATTGAGTTAGGACGTGCCTGTGGCTGAGCACAAGGTGAACGTGTGAAATCCCAAAGTGTTGGGTGCATCATCACGAGAACAGAAATGAAGATGATGTATTAGTCTCCTCTGAACAGCAGAGTTGACGAGAAGACTCTAGATGATTCTCCTATCAGTGACAGTGGGAATGGACGTGCCTGTGGACGAGCACAGGTGAACGTGTGAAGACCTGGTTCTTCTGTGTAATGCAGTTAATCAGAGCTATGACATCCCTATGGATGTGCCCCTAGTGGATGAGCACTAGTGGGTGTATCAGATCCTTTGCTATATATTGTTCAAGAGTCAAACCTACCTGTAACCCTAATTGTTATGTAAAGGGTACAAGTCGGCCCCACCTTAATATGTTTAATATCAAAATGTAAAAGATAATTAATATTAATATTAATTATTATAATAATAATAATAATAATACATTTGACTTAGAGAGGTCGGCCCTGTTGAGCCAATAGACGCCTTTGTTGATTGGTCAAGTTTAGTATAAGTAAGAGATGATTCTCCATTGTAGAATCATATCTTCCTTGTGAGTTTGGAAATTACAGCAAATACATCTACTTGGGAAAAGGTGCGCACCTCTCTTGGGCGCTAGTCTTCTAGTGCTTAAGCACCCTCTTGTGTGCTAAGTCATTCTTGGTGGTGAAAGGTCTTTCTCTTGAAGAATATAGCAAAGGGTTTGGTTGGGTTTTCTTCCCTTGTTGAGAAGGGTTTCCCAGAATATTTCTTGTGTACTTGTGCATGGTGTTTCTTCTTGTGATCTTGGTTGCTGCAACATTCTTTCTTATGGTTAAGACATGATAAAATGAATTGAACTACATGCTTAACCTAGCTTATTGAAAATTCAACATGGTATCAGAGCATAGGTCTTGAAGATCCCATTGCACAAGCATTTTCCAGCTCCTTCACTCTCTCATCTACATAAACCGTACGGCCCTCCTAGGGTTTCCAGAAAATCCGTACGGCCTCCTTTTTCAGAGAACTTTCACCACTCAAAACTTGGACGCTTGGGCTGAAAAAGACATAGAAAGATATGGCCTCCTTCAGTGTACCTCCAACAAGTCTCAGATCTAAATTCCGGGGATTTCAAAA
>JASDQU010260837.1:1921-15651 GCA_032191745.1 Picea mariana
ATATGATCATTGGATTCCTATTGTATGTAGTCAAGGTTGAGCTCTGTTGGTGTCAGTTGTTCTGCTACTTCTGAGGTGTCCAATAATGGTGGGAAATAAGGGCGAAGGAGATCCACGTTGAACACTGGGTGCAGGCCAAGGAAGGGAGGAATGTTGAGCTCAAAAGAATTATCTACCATGGCCTTGGTGATAGTGTACGAATCATAATGGAGTGGGAAAATCTTTCTATGGGGTCCTTTAAGGCGTTCTTTCTGCAAGTGCAACCATACTTTGTCGCCCACCTGAAACTTATGTGGCACCCGATCTTGATCATGGCGTTGTTTGTACTTGTCATTGGACTTCTATAGGATATCCTAAACCTGTTGGCGGATGTGCTAGATCCACTCAATGAACTGGTTGGCTTTGTAAGCTTTAGTTGGAGCAGAAGATGAGTCGGTTGAGGTGTGCACAAGGGGAAGTGCAACATCTATGGGACCCAATGGTTGGAATCCTTCCTTTCTTTGACTTGAAGGCGGTCTTCCATACATCTATCTGTACTATCAGGACCTGGTGGTAGCCAGACTTCAGATCAATCTTAGTGAAATATTTGGCCCCCATGAGTTGATCAAGGAGGTCATCGATTCGAGGAATTAGGTACCAGTTTCTGACTGTGATTTTATTCAGATCCCGATAGTCAATACAGAGTTGCTAGGTTATATCTTTCTTCTGTACCAGCATGATTGGGTTCCCGCAAGGTGATGTGCTGGGACGGATGAGCCCCTTGTGGAGCAATTCTTGGATCTGTCGCTTCATCTCCTCATTCTCTAACAAAGAGTGTCGATAGACTGGCCCATTGGGAAACTATGCGCCAGGGGTCAGATCGATGGGGTGCTTGACCTAGAAGTGCTAAGGTACCCCTATAGGTGAGGAGAAGATATCTGAGTATTCTTCCACGACCTTATCTACTTGCTTCTGTTGTGTGGAGAGGTCACCCGTAAACACCCTGGATGTGGTTGTGATATTTCGCTTATTCTAAGAGAGAATCACGAAGAATACAAACTTCCCCGTCTAATAAATGACCTTCCTACATTTATTAGCAGAGATCAAGGAAATAGCACTAGGTATGACTGCCTCAGGTATCCTATACAATTTCTTGTTCAAAGTAATAATAACACTATGAGGACTAGACTCATATACAACATGAAATTTCCATAAATATGGCTTGCCCAAAAGAACATCACAAATTTCGATAGGAGAAACATCACATAATACCTCATCTTTGAAGGGCTTGATGTCATACGGCAGTTGACACTGTTGGCTGATGTGGAGATCGCTTCCTTGGCGGAGCCATCCAATGGTGTAGGGTTGTGGGTGCACCATTGTTGAAAAGGTGAGCCGCTTGATGACCTCTATTGAGATGAGGTTCTTCTGGCTACCGCTATCAATGATGAAGTGTAGTGGGGTGACTTTTACCCACACCTGTGAATGGAAGAGGCACTCTCCTTCTTCTGGCTCGTTTGGTTCACCAGGCTGTAGCTTGGTCGTAGAAATTGTGGCACTGGGTTCCATGTCAATGATCCATCTTCCCCTTTAGAGTTCTATCTTAGAGTCAAAATCCACATCTAATTCAGAGGCTTTCACTTCGGCCACCAACAACTGCTTTGAGCGATAGTCAACAGTGTTATGCCAAGGGCTCTTATGGAAGTCGCACCACTTCCGGGTATCTTTCTTTGTCTTTTTGGTCTCCTTATTTTCTTTTGTCTTGGACTGGTTGTCTTGATACTGTCCATATTTTCTCTTTCCTTTTTTCTGTGGGTTGGGGCCGCCCTTTTCTGACTTTTTTTGTGAGGGGTTCCTAGGCCCAAATTGCCGCATCTTTTGTTTGAGCTTCTTCTCGATTTTGACAGCATATAAGTAGGTCCCACCCAAGGATGAGATGTCCAGAAATTCCATTTCAGTCTAGATGTATCTATGCAGAGGACTTCTATACTTGAGCATTAGATGTCACTCCGAATCTTTGATACCCAACTTCGTGCACAAGGTATGGATGATATTTGTGAAATCTAGCAATGCTTGGTCTCTTTCTTGCCACAATGTGGTCCATTTGGTATACAGGTCGTCATATCTTTCGATAGGGTAGTATTGTTCCTTAATAGCATCCCTGAAGGATTCCCAAGTGGCCATGACTTAAAATAATGATATTTACTCTATTTCCTTTTTCTCACAGAAAGTTTCCCACCAATCTTTGACATGTGGAATGGCTTTCAGGAGCACAAAAGTAATATTTTCTCTATTCGAAAAGTTATGGACAAAAAAATAACCTTCTAGTATATTCAACCACTTGTCTACAACATATTCATCTATATAACCTTCAAATATAGGAATATAGAAGTTTATTTGTACCTTGAAGGGGGCGGCGCCTCCGTTCGAAGAAGATGCGTCACCTATTGGTAGTCGTCAAAGGATTTGTGCGAAACTATCCATCATCTTGTTCCTCTGTTTGTGTGAGGGATTCCTCAATAAACAGTTTGAAAGGATCTCTTGTCCTATCATTTTTCTTTTCTCCTACCATGAGAGGTCTCTTGGGAATTCAAGATCTTCTGTCCTCAAGAGAAACAAGCTCGAGACCCAACTCTTTGTACTCAGACCTCCTTGGGGACATGCATTAAGATGACAAGGAGCAGACCGCTCTGATACGACTGATCCAGATTTTATGAGGAGAACAAAATGAATACAGATTATTAGCATGTTCTTAACACAAAGTAATAGAGATACAGTAAAACCAGTTATCTCTTCAATAACGAAATAAGTTGAAACTGTAAAATGTAGTGGAAACAAGCTTGTTGGAATGGTGTGGCTTATCTCTGAGAAGATATGTGATGATTGTGCACATTCGCAAGAAGAATATTACAATGAGGTTCAGAAGGAATTTTTACAATAAAAAAGAACACCAAAAACCCTAGACATCCAAAAACCTAACCCTAGGAGATGAAGCGCCCAAAAGTCACGTGGGCTCCGTTTGGGTAAGTTAGTACATCAACTTGTCGGGGTCATAACTTTTGCACACGATATTCATTTTAGGCATGTGATATCCTGTTGGAAAGGTATCATCAAGGAGACTCATTTTGGGGTCCCAATCATGCCTTCATCAGTCATTGAGGAGCTCTGTACTAAAAAACCTTCATTTAGGCCCTCAAAATGGACCCGAAAGTTAAAACTACTAAAAATAGTAAACTGCCAAAATTGTTAGAAAATTGTTTTGAGCTAGTTGGAATAGGTGGGTGGACACTGATATCCATATGGATCAATCCTCCCTTCCTAGGAAGCAATGGTATTCATTGCATTGAGGTCCCCCATCAAATGAGGAAATTTTTGCTAAATTTGGCCCCGGGTGAGCCACATGCCTTGGTGCAGGAGCTACCCTACTTTGGTGACTCGATAAAGATGGATCCTTTGTTGTCGAGTGCCCTTGATCTATGTGTCCACAATATGATCATTGGATTCATGTTGTATGCAGTCAGGGTTGAGGTCTATTGGTGTCAGCTGTTCTACTACTTCTGAGGTGTCCAATAATGGTGGGAAATAAAGGCGAAGGAGATCCATGTTGAACACTGGGTGTAGGACAAGGAAGGGAGGAATGTTGAGCTCAAAAGAATTATCCCCCATGGCCTTGGTGATAGTGTACAACCCATAAAGGAGTGGGAAAAGCTTTCGATGGGGTCCTGTAAGGCGTTCTTTCTGCAAGTGCAACCAAACTTTGTCGCCCACTTGAAAATTATGTGGCACCCGATGTTGATCATGGCATTGTTTGTACTTTTCATTGGACTTTTGTAGGATATCCTGAACCTGTTGGAATATGTGTTGGATCTTCTCAATGAATTGGGTGGCTTTGTCAGCTTCAGTTGGATCAAGAGATGAGTCGATCGAGGTGACTGCAAGGGGAAGTGCAACATCTATGGGACCCAATGGTTGGAATCCCAACCCCACTTGAAAGGGGTTGTGGCCAGTTGAGCTATGCAGGGCTTGGTTGTAGCTATGCTGGACACAGGGAAGGCTCTCATCCCATGTGAGAGGGTGCTTTGAATTATACATGCAAAGGATATGCACAATCATTCTATTTACAACCTCGGTTTGGCCATCTATCTAGGGGTGGAAGGTTGTGGATTTGGTGAGCTTGGTGTCCAGTAGTGGCCAGAGGCTCGACCAGAATGTGCTAAAAAATCGACTATCCCGATCTGAGACAATGGTTTGTGGTATTCCAAAATGTACCCAGATGCGTTCAAAGAAGAGCTTGGCAGTGGCCTCTACTATGATGCTCTTCTTGCAGGCAACCAGAATCGCCATCTTAGAAAAGTGATCAACAACCACAAAAACACGGTCATTTCCCCTCTTAGTGGATGGGAGGCCCGACATGTAGTCCATTGAGATGGATTCCCATGGCTTGTCAAGAGTAGGAAGAGGGGTGTACAGGCCCTATTTCTTGGTGGTTGGTTTGGCAATAGCGTAGGCACTGTAGGACCTGATATACTTGTTGACCTCCTATTGAAGTTTTGGCCATTAGAAATGTTTTTGTAGCATCGCCACTGTCTTTTTGATGCCAAAGTGTCCTGCCACCTGACTATAGTGGGATTCCCAGATCATCTTCACTCACTCACTTGATGGAACACATATATGTCCCAGATGACACAACAACCCATCCTGAAGATGGAAATTATCGACAACTGCATTTGCACCCAACATTTGGTAGGTGGTGGCAAAGTCAGTATCTGTCTCATAGAGTTGGGGCCATCCAGATGTCTCATGGCCGCAAGAGTCTAGCACTATGTTGAGTGTCACGACTGGTGGTCTGCTGAGGAAATCAGTGACGTGATTGGTGCTTCCTATTTTATACTTGATGTTGAGGTGGAATTGTTGCAAGTATGTGGACCACTTTTGATGGCGGTGATTCTACAAGTTTCCTTGTGTTTACATTAACTATAGTGGTTGATGATCAGTGTGGATGACTGTCTCCTTCCCAAGAATGTAATTTCTCCACTGGCGGTAGGCTTTTACAATGGAGTACATTTCTTTGTTGTAAGTAGGGCACTTACGGACAATATTTGACAGTGTCTCACTATGATAGGCCATGGGGTGGTCGTGCTGAGTGAGAACGGTGCCAACAACATAGTCTGAAGCATATGTTCAATTTAAAAGGGATGTTGCAGGTCTGGTAGTGAATGTACTGAGGTTGAGCACAATAACTGCTTCAAATCATTGAACACTTGTTGTTGGGACTGGCCCACACAAATTTCGCCTTACCACCACCCCTATTTATTTGGATGAGGGCCCATGCAATATGGGAGAATCCCAACACGAACCTGTGGTAGAAATCAGCAAGGACCAAGAAGCTCTGAAGCTCAGTGAGTGTTGTTGGTGCTGGTCAGTCATGGATGACTTGGATCTTGGCTAGATCCACATGTACGCCATGTTGATCAATGGTGTATCCCAGGTAATGGACCTTGTCCATGTCGAAGGAGAATTTTTCCAAGTTGGCATATAGCTTGTGCTGTTGCAGGGTATGAAGAACCTACTAAATATGCTACAAGTGTTTGACCCAAGTCTTAATGTAAATTAGAATGTCATCCAGATACACCACAACAAAAGCATTGGTGAATGGTCGCGGGATATCGTCCATCATCCTCATGAAAGCGGCTAGAGCATTTGTCAAACCAAAAGGCATGACCAACCATTCAAAAATGCCTTCCTTTGACTTGAAGGTGGCCTTCCATACATCTGTCCATTCTATCAGGACCTGGTGGTAGCCAGACTTTAGATCAATCTTACTAAAATATTTGGCCCCCGTGAGTTGATCAAGGAGGTCATCTATTAGGGGAATTGGGTACCCATTTCTGACTGTGATTTTATTTAGAGCCCGATAATAAATACAGATTCGCCAGGTTCCATCTTCATTCTATACCAGCATGATTGGGCTCCTGCAAGGTGATGTGATAGGATGGATGTGCCCCTTGTGGAGTAGTTCTTGGATCTGTCACTTCATCTCCTCATTCTCTAATAAAGAGCGGAAATAGACTGGCCCATTGGGTTGCTGTGTGTTGGGGGTCAGATCGATGGGGTTCTTGACCTGGAAGTGGTGAGGTACCCCTATACAACATGATATTTCCATAAATAAGGTTGGCCCAAAATAACATCAAACTTCGAGAGGAGAAACATCACATAATACCTTGACTTTGAAGGGTTTGATGTCGTACGACAGTCAACACTGTTGGCTGAATCACTTCCTTCGCAGAGACATCCAATGGTGTAGGGTTGTGGGTGCGACGTTGTTGGCAGGGTGAGCCACTTGATGACCTCTGCTGAGATGAGGTTCTTCTGGCTACTGCTATCAACGATGAAGTGCAGTGGTGTGCCTTTTACCCACATCTGTGAATGGAAGAGGTGCTCTCCTTCTGGATCATCTGGTTCACCAAGATGGAGCTTGGTGGTAGCAATAGTGGCAGTGGGTTCTGCGTCAATGATCCATCTTCCCCTTTCTAGTTCTGGCTCAGAGTCAGAATCTGCATCTGATTCAGAGGCTTTCACTTCGGCCACCAATGACTGCTTTGAGTGGCAGTCAACAGTGTTATGCCAAGGGCTCTTATGGAAGTCACACCACTTCTGGGTATCTTTCTTTGTCTTTCTGATGTCCTTCTTTGCTTGTGGCTTGGAATGGTTGTCCTGATACTCTCCATATTTTCTCTGTCCTTTTTTTTGTGGGTTGGGGCTGCCCTTTCCCGACTTTTGTTGTGAGGCGTTCCCAGGTCCAAATTATCGCATTTTTTGTTTGAGCTTCTGCTCAATTTTGACGACATATCGGTAGGCCATGCCCAAGGATGAGATGTCTAGAAATTCCATTTTTGTCTAGATGTATCTATGTAGAGCACCGTGATACTTGAGAATAAGATGTCACTCCGAATCTTTGATACCCATCTTGGTACGCAAGGTATGGAAGATATTTGTGAAATATCACACTGCTTGGTATCTTTCTTGCCACAATGTGGTTCATTTTGTATACAGGTCGTCATAACTTCCGACAAGGTAGTATTCTTCCTTAATAGCATCCCTGAAGGATTCTCAAATGGTCATGACTGAAAATAATGAGGTTGCCTCTATTTCCTTTTTCTCACATAAAATTTCCCACCAATCTTTGACATGGGGAACGACTTTGAGGAGCACAAAAGTAATATTTTATTTATTCTAAAAGTTATGGACAAAACAATACCCATCTAGTAGATTCAACCACTTTTCTACAACATTTTCATCTATCTGACCTTAAAATATAGGAATATCAAAGTTTATTTGTACCTTGAAAGGGGCGGCACCTCCGTTCGAAGAAGATGCTTCACCTATTGGTAGTCGCCGAAGGATTTGCGCGAAACTATCCATCATCTCGTTCCTATGTTGCATGAGGGATTCCTCAATAAACAATTTGAAAGGATCTCTTGTCCCATCATCTTTATTTTCTCCTACCATGAGAGGTCTCTTTTTCATGCGATATCTTTTGTCCTCAAAAGAAACAAGCTCAAGACCCAACTCTTTGTACTCTGACCTCGTTGGGGACATGCATTAATATGACAAGGAGCAGACCACTTTGATACCACTGATCCAGATTTTATGAGAAAAACGAAATGAATATATATTATTAACAGGTGATTAACACAAAGTAATAGAGATATAGTAAAACTGGTTATCTATTCAATAACGAAATAAGCTGAAACTATAAAATGCAGTGGAAACAAGCTTGTTGTAATGGTGGCAGCTTATCTCTGAGAAGAGATGTGACGGTTGTGTGCATTCACAAAAAGAAGATTACAATGAGCCTCTGAAGGAATTTTTACAATAAACAAGAATGCAAAAAACCATAGACAGCCAAAAACCTAACCCTAGGAGATGAAGCGCCCAAAAGTCATGTGGGCCCCATTTGGGTAAGTTAGTACATCAACTTCTCGGGGTCGTAACTTTTGCATACGATCTCCATTTTAGGCATGTGATATCCCATTGGAAAGGTATCATTGAGGAGATTCATTTTGGGGGCTCAATTATTCCTTAGACTATCATTGAAGAGCTCGATCCTGAAAAACCTTTATTTAGGCCCTCAAAATGGACCCGAAAGTTAAAATTGCTAAAAATAGTAAATTGTCAAAATTGTCAGAAAACTGTTTTGAGATAGTTGGAAAAGGTGGTTGGTCATTGATATCGATTTGGATAAATCCTCCCTCCTTAGGAATAAATAGTCTCCATTGCATTGAGTTCCCCCTCAGATGAGGAAATTTTTTCCGAATTTGGGCTTAGGTGAGCCACTTGCCTTGGTGCAGAAGATGCCCTGCTTTGATGACTCAATAAAGTTGGATCCTTTGTTGTCAAGTTCCCTTGATTTATGTGTCCACAATATGATCATTGGATTCCTTTTGTATGCAGTTAGGGTTGAGCTCTGTTGGTGTCAACTATTCTACTACTTCTGAGGTATCCAATAATGGTGTGAAATAAGGGTGAAGGAGATCCACGTTGAACACTGGGTGTAGGACAAGGAAGGGAGGAATGTTGAGCTCAAAATAATTATCCCCCACGGACTTGGTGATAGTGTATGGAACATAACGGAGTGGGTGAAGCTTCCGATAGGGTCCTGTAAGGTGTTCTTTCTGCAAGTGCAACCAAACTTTGTCGCCCACATGAAACTTATGTGGCACCTGATGTTGATCATGGCGTTGTTTGTACTTGTCAGTGGAATTTTGTAGGATATCCTGAACCTATTGGTAGATGTACTAGATCCTCTCAATCAACTGGGTGGATTTTTCAGCTTCAGTTGGATCAGGAGATGATTCGGTCAAGGTGACCTCAACGGGAAGTCCAACATCTATGGGACCCAATGGCTGGAATCCCAACCCCACCCGAAAGGGGTTGTGGTCGATTGAGATATGCAGGGCTTGGTTGTAGCTATGCTAGACATAGGGAAGGCTCTCATCCCATGTGCGAGGGTGATTTGAATTATTGTTGTAGGTGAATCCCCCTGCAGACAAGTGGATTCCCTCTTGGTCTCTAGAATCCTAAGGCCAAGACAAAAAAGTGCTTAACATGGACACTGACTTCCTTTTAGATCTAATCAAGATAACAAATGAAAGAGAAGGAGAAAGATATGTACCTCATTAATGACATTTGTCCCTGCAAAGTATAGGCTGATCTTCGATCTTGAGCTCCCCGATAGGTCCTGCAAAACAAACAAATATGCAATGGACTTCCTACTCTATTGATATTAGCTCAATCATAGATCCATCTACTGCAGACAAACTCATATGGAACAAGAAAAAGTTTGAAAGAAACAGGCCAAGCATTGATTATATTAATGAGAACAAGTAAAATTACTTACAATCCTTTGAATGAAGGTGCAGCAGCTTCTTCCAGTTCTCCTTGTCCAACCCCTTTTCTCAAGTAATCTCCACTGATTTCTTTGATGATAACTCACTCATGAGATCATAAGTTTCATATCTCCAATCTTTTCCATGTACCTTTCACCATGAGAAGGCCTCCTTATATAACCTTGGAGAGGTCCAACCACTTGAGAGATCTTTGGGATAAGTTGACGATTCCTCTCCTTCAGTTGAGGATCTTCCCTAAGATCATGCCATGACCATCTATTCGAATCCAAATACCTTCAGGAGTTGAGGGATTCTTCCCCGAGTTTCCTCAACAAACCCATAATTTTCCAAAAAAAGGGTAGCGCTCCCCCAAAAGGGTGCAGAGGGAACTCAAGCACTCCCCCAAAGAGGCTCAGGGAGTGCCATCACTCCCTGACAGTGGGTAGGGGAGTGCTCCTCTCCAAAATTTAGTGTTTTAGTGGTTTTTCCAATGGTAAAAAGCTTGTACCTCTTGCCAAGTGATTTCTCTTCTTCCAAACCACCCTTTGAGTTGTCTTAAGTGTCTTTATGATGTCGTTAGAGGCATGACATATGGAATATGGCAGTATGATGTTTTTAACACTTGCAACACTTATATTCAAGATGCGACACTTGTAGACAAGATGCGACACTTACAACTCTCGTAATGATGACACTTGCGACACTGTCGAAGTGAGTAATTATGAGGTGTAACAGATTTCCCCCCAAAGTATGAAGTTAGAAGACGATGATGACTGGAGTACTTTGTAGACTTTTTTGAGAAAGGGTATGGATGCAGAGAAACCGAAAAAAGATGCACGCAACCATCAAACAAATATTATGACATGTTTCAAAACCCAAGGCAGGCATACCTATGCTTGAGTGATAAGGTCTTTTTAGGTATGGCAACCATAAAATACACTACAGATCCATAATTATATTGACAAAATGGTATAGCTAGTGAAGATACAATGTGGATCTATAGTCCTATGACCTAAAATTATTGTAGCCACGAACAATACACAGTGGATCTATGAGATGACAAGACATAGCCACGACCAATACAAAGTGGATCTATGTAACAATATATGTTTCATATTTCAAAATAACTCCTTCACAACCTGGGAAAAGTATATATAAGAGTGATGACTCAACCCATGGTCTTCTTACTGATCCCGATGTAGTACAAATCTAACCATGTGAATAGATGTCCTGATGTCGAACATGGCAGAAACCACTTGATTACCGGTCAATGATGTAAACTGTTAACAAGTGCGAGGGAGATCACCATTAATGTCAATGATTCCCAAGGTACTCTATTACATTGCGACGATTGTGAATAGATGAGATGAAGTCGAACATCTTTGGAATCATCCGATCAGAGGTTAATTATGTAAACCCACTGTCGGACATGAGGAGGCCTACCATTGAGGCATGCAGGTCCCAAGGTACTAACTGGTTTCTAAGTCTAGATCATGGATAATGTGTTGAAGTCGATAGGAAGAGACTCATCGAAGGAGGGCCTTGATGTATCCACCATAAACGACATGAAATTGACACAGAGATGTAATTGGTAGATCAAATGAACATGGACTGACATGGGTATTGAAACAAGATATTTGTGATGGCTGACTCTCGAAGCAGATACTTCCCTTGATCACTGAGGCACCACAATAGAAACTTGACATGGAACAAATCTTGATGATGCAGTGGATGCTGTGAATTTCGTCAGGTGACCCAAAGGAGTAAAAGAAACTTAGAGGATTGGCTCAGTACATAGGTTCAACGGATTAAAATGTGTGCAAAGATAAAGTGCCATGTTCAAGGGCGACTGTAAGAGTTACTAGTAGTGTTCTCAAAAACTGCTTGGCTTGCTTCTTTCAATTTCCCCCCCATCTAGATTGACGAGTACCTCTTTTTAATTTAACGATCTCAAGGAGGGTAACACATGCTCGATATGACTCACCTTCGGTAGGTCCCTCTTCCTTTTCTTAATGAACTAGAAGAGGTAAGGGTTCGGTCCCATATGGGCCCTTCAATGTATGATTGTTTAACGATTCCAAAGAAGGTAAAATCGGTGGTTTTTCATATTTAGAGAGTATGAAGAAAAACTTAAAGATGACTCCAATGTTGTCCTTTTTCGTAATGTTAGTCTCGCGAGGCTGAAAAAGAGATAAATTATCACTCGAAAAAAGCCTTTTCAAACCTTTTAATGAGTAGGAAAGGAAGAAAGATCACTCAGCAATATTTTCATGTTTAGAGAGTCTAAAAAGTGATCAAAGATGACTCCAGGGGGTTCCTTTTTCATATATCCATGTGAGTCCAAACAAGAGATAAAATTTTACCCGGTTGCATTCTCATGTTTTTTCGAGCACGAGAAAGAACAAAGACTAAGCTTGGTATGCCTCCAGCTTGAAATCTAGTGGATTAACTCCATAATGATCATCAAAGGCTAGAGACATGCCCTCCAAGCTTCAATTCATTCACTGACTTTGAGGTTGTCACCAATTTCTCTACGACATGGAGAAAAAGGATAAGGGTGGATGAAATGAAGGTTCAAGAGAGGTGACTGTTTCATTTTTTAATGAGCTTGACACAGAAAAATAACTATGCTCAGGGCTCCAGGTTCAATCCCCAGATTGTTGTTTCATTTTTTAACAAGCTTGCTACAGAGAGGAAAACTATGGTCAGGGCTCCCGTTTCAATACCCAGATTGTTGTTTCATTTTTTAACGAGCTTGCTACAGAGAGGAAAACTATACTCAAAGATTATGTTTCATTGTTTTTAACGAGATTGCTATAGAGAAGAGAAACTATGATCGTGACCTTTGTTTCATTTTTTAACGAGCTTTCCACAGAGAAGAGAAAATATGCTCGTGACCTTTGTTTCATTTTTTAACGAGATTTCCATAGATAAGAGAAACTATGCTTGTTGAATCTCCTTGATCATGGCTTCCAAGAGAATAACGCTTTGGAAGGACACCATGTCAAGGGACAAAACTCGATCATGGATTCCAAGAGATCTTCACTGGATGGAAGAAAATAAATCTGGAAGGAACACATGTCGAGGGATGCGATAGGGGTAAGGAGATCAGGCTCTAATAACCCTACCGAAGAGATCACCATGTCAACTACCGGATCCAAATCATTAGGAGTTGAAGTCATGGGAGACAACGCCACATAATTGACATGCGGCGGGGGTGATACTGTCATCATATAAGAACCATCCAGGGAGGTAATCCAGTCAGGACCGATGAAGGAAAGTTGATTAATAGTCACAATTCTTCCATCGTGAGGGAAATATATCACATGAAAAAGAGTGGACACAATAGCTTTCATGGAATAGACATAATCCCGCCCAAGGAGTAAAGAGAAATCCAAGGGGTCTCGGACTACCATGAAATCAATAAAGACATTTTTCCCTCCCAAAGTTACCGAAAACTAAGGAAGGGTCCCTAAAGGTTGACTATTTCTTTTGTTAAAATCTAACAGATTTTGTGTAACCGGTGCAAGCTGAGGACAACCCAAAGCGTTCCAAGCAATAAAGGAAAAAATACTAATGGATGCACATTCATCTATCAGCGTTTGAGGAACATCCCGACCACAAACCTGTACTGTAATCTAGAAAGGAATGTGAGAGGGAAGATGAGGTCCAGTTAGCACACCCTAATCAAAAAGGATGGCCTCATTACCTGGAGGGGGTTTCACGGGAGAATGAGGAATGCCCCCCAGCATGGTAGATTCTGTATCAATGAGAAAACCATGGGCAGTATCATGTTTACTCTCTAGAGGGAGAGTAGGATCGACCGATGATGGGATCGGATCAACCACGTTGGCACTCTTCAGAGGAAGGGTGGGACTGACTGAGGAAGGGATTGAATCAACCACTTTGGCACACATTAAAGGAAGAGTGGGATCGACTGATGACAGAACCGGATCGACCACTTGGGTTTCATTCTCCAAGGGGAGAATGGGGTCGAAAAGTGAAAACAGATCAATCACTTTGGTGTCACTCTCTAACGGGAGAGTGGGGTCGACCGAGGATGAAAACGGATCGACTACTTGCGTTAAACTCTTTTGATGAAGAGTAGGGATGATCGATGACGAAACTGGATCAACTACCTGGGTTTGTGGTTCAATCGAGGATGAAACTAGATTGACCACTTGATCAACCGGACTGACCGAGGATGGAACCAGATTGACTAGTCCATCAACTAATGATGGATTGGGAGAAATCTTATTATAACCTTTTGGAAGTTGATTTTTTTCCAAAAGAGAAAAAGCCTGATCCATACGAGGACAAAGGTGAGAATAATGATCACCTTTTCATAACATACAAGGAAAT
>JASDQU010260841.1:3056-15651 GCA_032191745.1 Picea mariana
CTAGTGTCTCACGCCTGTCACCTATAGTCCTCTCTATGTTTTCTTCTGTGTCAGAACTGATTTCATCCTTGTCCTCTAAATCTGGATTTGTATCTGACTGAGTGTGGAAGGGAGTGTAGTCCCTTATGTTCCTATCTCTTATGTCTCTACTATGTCCCCTGTGGTACTGAATGTACTCGTCCCCAATATGACCTCGACCCTCTAGGTATTATGCACATGTTCCCAAAATCATGGGGTCATGAGAAAGCAATTATTCACAGGATGGCAGGAAGAAGGCTCTGATACCACTGAAATATCCTCGATCCAATGGATCTAGATAGACTCTACTGAAACTGATGTCTCGACTCTCAGATATGATACTCTAAGGTTTTTTGGATTCCTTTTAGTTACTTGTTTAACATGATTGGTGATTTTGCATGCGTGTGTCATACAAATAAGTGTTTGAGAAGAATATATGATGCATGTGAAATAAAGGAACCAACACAACTCAATAGCATGTATTATGAAAAATAATAGGAAATACAATGTGCATGTAGGAAATATAGAAAATACTCATCGGCTAGATCTCATAAGAGTTGATCGTCGCTGGAATACAATGAAAAACAACAATAAATATGTGTATACATAATATCGAGAAGAATTGACAACATGCATGCATAGATATGTTGGATGTAATCTCAGATACTCACAACAACTGTTGCAAATTTTTGGAAAGTTCGCCCTACTTGAGATACTCATTTGATATGCCTAGAAATTATCCCAAATGATGTGCCTTAGCCTCATAGCTTCTCTTGGTGACTTTCATACTAAATATAGGCCCTCTACTTATCAAACTGGACCCCTGATGGGACCCCCTGGGGTTTTTTTCCCTTCTCCTGGACAAATGGTGTGCCCCAGTGATTCCACAGTCATAATTTGGTGATGTATGGATCAAAATGAGCGTCATGGTATGATCTGTATTTTCTCACGAGGGTTTCTTCGGATTTTTCTTGATGAGCTCTTCGGAACCCTCACTGTACTTCCCCAAGTGTTGCACACTTCCTAGTTTCCTATTGTGCACTAGGAGATTCCTCCGTCAGAAATTGATGAGTGATATCTCAAAAGAAGCACCATGGATCCCTCTCAACTGGGTTGGAAGGAAATATCGATATATGTCATGGTCTCATCCAACTACACAAAACTGTCTCTAACCCTTGCACCCTCACTAGTTGCAATGCACAATATCTGAATTGGGTATACTAAATATGGATCTGGCACAATGAAACACTTGGATGGTATATTTGATAGGATAGGGTATGTCTTCCAACACTGAAACCAATCTAGGTGGTGGTTTCCTCCAGAAATCCACAAAACATTTAAGAGGTCGACTTCTTCCTCTAGAACCTATTCTCAACTCAAAATCATAACACAATGAGGAATTAGGTCGAATTGCTCTTCTTATACCCCCCCTGATCTAATTTTCCGTTGACATCACTTAAGCTAGGCACCTTTCCTCCCAAGTTGAATGTGATTAATTAATTAANTTAACACCTTTTTCTTCTATTTCTCCGTTGACTTTGGCTTAAGTGACTTTTCCTATGATTTTTTGGTTTAATTCACCGTTTATCCATTTATTCACCCTTATTTCTCCCTTTGTTCCATGTTTGTTCCTGACTATAGTCTACATGAACAGATAAAATACTAATTCACTCCCTGTTGAGGCTATTCTTTGGAACGGGACATCACATTAAAGTTCCTTTGGAGAAACCCTTTCAAAAATTGCCTAGGTGAACATCTTAAAGAGGAAGCCCTTGCCCCATGCAGATGAATATCTCCAAAAGTATGTTGTGATAAATTTCATGCATTCAATGTTGGATTTCTAATGTGGTATGCAAGGAATTTGATAGTGCGACTATTATTTCATATTCCACCATCCAACTTGGATTTTCCAATGTAGATGTAGAGAAATTTCTTATCTAACCTTGGTGTAGTATTCCACATTTTTGCACTTTCACCCACCTACATTCTTTTTACACTCCACCTCCTACACTCAACATTTCCCACATCATTGTTGTGTATAATACAAAAGAACATACACCATTTCTTTTTTCCCATGCTTCCACATCACCTTTCCTTATGTACACCATCTCATCCCAATGTTCCATAGTCTCACATGCCTATGGATGTGGATCCCCCATTGCAGCCTTCCATTTCTCTATTGTCTCTGAGCTACCCCTTTTACACTATTTCCCATGAATTTACTCCAACTCAAGTGGTGGCTCACTACATTGATGTGTGAGCATTTTCTCATTCAATGTAGAGTATGATGATGGATAAAAAAATATATCTCTTTATAATATTAATAGTGTAATATGATAATTTTTGGGAGCTTCGAGAAAGTGATTGGATGCTAAGTATGAATGGTTTGGCAACATATTCCTAAAATATAAAAGTATGAATGCAAAGAATGGCACCAAGAGAAAGCTTGAGCCTTATTGTGGAGACACATTAAATTCACTAGCTCATAACAACATATACTACCATTGAACTACAAATTACAGGTGGCATTTAGAGATACAAGAAGAGGACCAAAGGAATAACAAAATTTGAAACTTTAGCTTGGTGAAAGCGGGTTACATACCCAAATATTTTGAATTCGGGAAGGTCATTCATTGGTTCTCGAAATAATTTGATTCCAATAATAGATTGGTAAGTATGGAGGAAGAAGGAGAGACTCATGTTCCCATCACACCACTTACATTCAAAATATGTTGTAGTTGTCAGAGCCAACCAAGCTTTTCAAGGTCATTGAGGTTAACACTTTCTTATATGCCCATAGGGGATGTGGAACTATACTAAAGGAGTGACTACCACATCCAACTACGAATATATCTATAGAATACAAAAGAGAGATAACCAAATAATTGGATGAAACCTATCAATAATTGGCTTGGTTGTTTGCTCATGTGGTTGGCCAAGAAACCAGAACTCAAGTACCTAGATATGTCATATAGGTCATGTAATACACACTACACATGGATGGATTTTTTTATTCGATGCAAATTATCTCTAATGAGGTCACCCACCAATTATCTGACATTCAAAAAACTAAGAGATTATTTTTGTCTTCATATTTGATTTATACACTAGTATTTTATACTTCATTTGAGAAATTATTTCCAAAAGAGGAGGTAAACTTTAAGACATATCTAATTCAATCTTGGTATCCATCATTATTGAGGAATAACACTATGTAGAACCTCATGCATTTTTCGAGAGATTTAAACATATGATAACCATAAAATGAACCTAACAGATTAACTATTCATGAATGTTCCTCATGATGAAAGGGAATATTTTTACAAGGAGTGTTACAATTATATTTGTTTTACAATTTTGATGGGAAACCCTGCCTTATCCTACATTTGTATGTGATTGATATATTTTCAATGAATTTTTTCATCGATATGAAAAATGGTTTGTTTTGTTTGGTCAAAAGAAGAGAAAGTATTTTATCTCAACTTGGACTTTCAAGTGTGTAGGTTTCACTATGAAAATATTTTCCCACCTCATTGAAATAGGAGGTCGACGAAGTTCGATGATTTGAACCCTGGGGTTTTTTAATATGCATATGGTGGAAATTAAATACAAAACATGTTTTCCTCAGACAGATGAACATTCAAAAGGGTTTGGGGGAAAAGAGAGCCTTGGCATGGAGACCAAAAGAACTAATAAAGCACATAATCCCATTTGTAGTTTTTATGGCAAAGAAAAGATGATGACCCTCCTAGATGATTTCCATACATTGGTTAGTTTGAACATGAGTTCTAAGAAAAAAATACATTTGGAAAAGGAAATCCATGGTGTTTCTTGTAATCTTGTTCCCCAAGGAAGGTAGAGAGGGAGATTATGAGTTGGTGGAAGAGAAAGTTCTATAGCACACTCCACTAGGAATACCTTGAATCCCTCTAAAAAGGGCGCCTTTTTCATGTCTACAAGAGGTAACAAAAAGAATATATCTAGAAATGGAGGATATTATGTGTTAGACAGTTGTCTTAGGTTGATGGACAGTTGGTATGGATTTTTGGTTGTCATTTATGTCAAACATTGGAGAGTGATATTGTAGATTGATGTCAACCCTTGGAGAAAGTTTGGTAGCAAATTCCGGCAGCACAAAGGTTTGGGTAATGGACCCACGTTTTTTTGATGTATAATGGTATGAGTTTTAATATATTTGAAGGTAATATTATTCTATATGGATATTACATGTCATGCCATTTCTGGTGGTATGTGGAATGTCACATAACTCCTCACAGTTAGAGAGTTATGGCCATGTGAAGTTGGAGAAAGGTTTGGGTAATGGACCCAAGTTTGTTTGACGGATAATGGTATGAGTTTTGATATATTTGAAGGTAAAAATATTCTAGATGGATATTACATGTCATTCCATTTCTTGTGGTATGTGGAATGTCACATAACTCCTCATGGTTAGAGAGTTATGGCCATGTGAAGTTGGAGAACCCTCATGAGTCATCTAGAAGCCCTAAAAGGTCAAAGTAGTCAAAGTGGTTTAAGAGATTTTAGAAGGTAAATAATAAAGTGAAGTTATGAGTGTACTATAATTCAAAGTGAATACAAAATAAATTATTTAAAAAATAAAGTTAATGGATAAATTACTAAGTTTTTTTTTTTTTAACAAGAACTAGTAAAAATGTATTAATCAGTGTGGATAAATCCACTGAGGTTACAAAAAAGGAAACTAGTCATGAAGGGTTGTGTATGAGTTCTTCTCTATGAGGAAGATTACAAAAATTGGGGTGTTCATATATCCCCTTTGCTTACAAAAAATAATGTGTGGTGAATTTCCTACATATACTCTGCAGAAAGAGCCACTTAAATACACTATACGACAAAACATAGCGCTATTTGAGAGAAAGGATGACTAGCTTAGGCATTTTTCTCCGCTTTGGGTTGCTGCTCATTTCTCCGGAAGTCAGAGAGGGGCACATTCAAATATGGCACCTGATTAATCGAATTTGACTGGAGATTCCTCGAATATCCTTGCTGAGCTTTTGTATTGCTTGTTGGGAGTTGTGTGTCATCAAAATGATCCATCCTGAGATGAAGAGTGTCAATCTATACCCGATTGGCAGCGATTTGGCTTCTCTGCACCTCGCTTTCATAATGTAGTTTACTGATCAGAAAACGATGTTGGGAAAGAGTTTCCATCTCGAATGCCCTGTTGGCAATTAGCACTCCCAATTGCTCTCGAAGGCTGATGCATCCTCCACATTCAGGATCCCAATTGTCTTCTGGACAGGTGTCCGAGTCTTCCTGCATAGTATTCTCTTGTTGCATTTTGCTGTTACCAGAGGAGAGGTTGGATTTGGCCTAGGTGGAAAAGAAAGCGCGAGGGGGGGTGACTAAGAGCCTGCACAACAGGAAGCGAAAGGAGGGGAATGAGTAAAGCAAGATGGAGACTCCAAGCTCTGTAATTGAGTAGTTCACAACACCGAGCGACCCAAGGAACTCGTTGAGGAATTTGGGAATGACTACAAGGTGGCGAGGAGACCACAATAAGAACCAAGGGGGTTTGGAAAGGTGAACGAGTGGAGTGGATTTCCCACGAGGGCCAAACACAGAGCAAGGATGACTGCATGTTTGCCGAGGAGGGAAATGATAAATAGACCTGCGAGTTTGTGGGAAGATTCCTGTACATATTACTGATCGACACCATGGAGGGGTGGCTAGCATCAGGGGAGCTGGATTGATGAGGGAGGTGAGAGTCCTGACCATCATATCCACATAGGCGAGCCGTGTATAACGGATTTCTCATGCGAGGAGGAGATTTCACGCTGCTTGGAGGTGAGTTCATCTTGTACGCGCAAGGGAGAGAGTCTGCGTATGGCACATGCCATATGGTATGACGACAGGTTGTCACGTGGATGAATGAAAGCATCCACCCAGCCATGTCATGACTTTCCTTATGAGCAAGCGGTGGACCTCGATTAAAAAGGTTGAGGATGCTTCCTTTTTTCCACACTTAGGTAGAGTTGTCATTGTTCCTAACCATGTGATCGTGAGGGATGCTTAAGCCCCATGGGGAGGGACTCCTTTTACTAGCCAAATTTCACTCTTGGAGGTTCATTAATATAAGGTGGTTGGGGTTGAAACTCCGTCGATGTTGAGAGTGCCGTGATTTGTCCTGATGGATGCATTGGTCATCTTGTCTGCTTTGCTATTGTTGCCTCAGAGGATGTTAAAGAAGGTAATCTTGATTTCTTTGGAGGCCAGCCTAGTTCTGTCCAGGATTTGTTTTAAGCTGGGATCTTTGGGGTTTGTTCCCTTGACCATCAGTCTTATTATGGTGAGAGAGTCTCCGAGGACAACAAGCTTTCTTATTCCCTTGGAATGGGCCAATTGAACTCCCTTTAAAAGAGTGTATGCCTCATCTTTGTTGTTCGTATCCGTCCCTAGATTCCAGTGGTAATGAGACTCTGTTTTTCCCCCAGGATCATAAAGAATCCCCCCTGTGCCTGCCTCCCTTGGGTTTCCTTTAGAGGCTCCTTCAAAGAAGAGAGTATGGGTTTTTTGCTTCTGGATCCAAAGTTCCATGTTGAGTGTGTGGTGAAGCTGCCAGCTTGATCTTGGGGTTGCCTGAGGATACTTAACAGTCCTCAGATTGAATCTTTCCATCCATTCATTTTCCCAGCCGTTCTAGTTTGTTGCATCTTCGATTTTCATAGGTCAAGAGCATATGGTTTCAGAGAGAAGTAGCTTTGACTTAGTTGCTACTATTTGAAATTTTCCTATTTCTTGTTTTCCAGATCTTCCAGCATAGAAATTTTGCAAGTGCCCGCCATACACGTTTCAGTATTGGATTTTCCTTGAAGGTGCCTCGGTAGTATTTGTCCCAGTTCCCCAGGCTGGGGTGGGGGGAAGAAGGCCAACATATAAATATAGCTAGGTCCCCAAAGGCTAGGTTCCAACAAATTTTTGCGAAGGAGTAGTCCCATAGTAGATGGTTGATATCTTCTTGGTTGTTGTTACAAAGCGGGTAGATGAAGGGACCAAGAAATCCTCTCTTCATGAGATTCTCCCCTATTAAGATCTTTCCATGTGATAAAGTCCAGTTGAAGAATTTGATTTTTGGGAGGGAGTCTTGATTCCAGATATTTTTCCATTTTGTTGAGGAGTGGTGCCCACCCGTGTTATCAAGGAGCTGGTTGTGTTCTGCTATGACTGAGTATCCCTGGCTCCCCCATCCCCTGTTGTCTGGCCATGTTTTTTGGATGGGCGCTTCCCCTTTTTGAATCTTGATCAGACATTGATCTTGTTTTGCTAAATGCTGGGGGACATTCCCCAAGTTCCAGTCTCTCCAACTACCATTATCATTCCAAGCTGAGATATTGAACAAAGTACACTTTCTCAGTCCAAGCATCCAACATTTTAGATCTGAGAGGTTTTCATCGTTGGGGTTAAAAGTCACCCCGAAGATCCTGTCCTGCCAGATTTTTATTGATTTTCCATTTCCCAGAATCCAAGAAAGGTGCTCTCTAAAGAAGGGGGCGACTCCCTTTATTAGTTTCTAGATTTGGGATCCTATCTGGTGAAGGTGTAGTTTATCCATGCTTCTGATTCTTTTTCCTAGTTTGTATTTGCTTGTGAGTGCCTGTTTCCACCAGTCGTTGTCCCCTATGATTAGTCTCCACAGTAGTTTGGCTCCCATTGCCAAGTTGGTGATTTCGGGGTTATGGATGCCCATGCATCCCCTAGATTTTGGCTGGGTGACCATTTCCCACTTTACCAGGTGGAGTTTTTTGTGATTTGAGGCCCCTCCCTGCCATAAAAATTTGTGAATGAGCTGGCTCATTGCTTAAAGAATTCCCTTTGGGGCGAGGAGGGTGGAGAATTGAAACATGGGAAGAGACAGTAGAACAAAATTTATTAAAACCACCTTGCCCACTGGGTTTAGCCATCATGCTCCCCAACTCTCCATTTTTTCCCTAAAATTTTGAAGGATGAGGTGCCAAAATTCTCCGATAAGCACTTTGAGGCAGAGGGGGAGGCCTAGATATTTGAAGGATTTCCAGTCTTGGCTAATAGCGAAGCCCATTATTTGAGTTATTTCGACCTTGGTGCCTGCTGAGACATTCCAGTTATAGATCTGAAATTTTTCTTTATTTGGAGAGCCTCCCGAGACGATGAGAAAGGTATCCAGGACTCGATGGATTCTTCTAGCCATAATTTTGGAAGGACTGCTCAGAAGAATTGTGTCGTCTGCGAACTGAGAGTGGTTTAGTCTTTTCACTCCTTGGGTGATTTTTAAACCAAGAATATTACCAGAGGCACTTTCCCATTCGAGACTTCTGTTTAGCGATTCTGCCATGAGCACATAGAGAATAGGGGAGAGAGGGCAGCCTTGCCTTAAACCTCTAGACGTCTTGAAGAAGGGGCATGGCTGACCATTTATGAGGAGCGCTATCCAAGGAGACTCGATGCATGAGTTGATCCAATTCATGAAATTCTGGCTGAAGCCAAACTTGCGCATGAATTTGAAGAGAAAGTTGTGCTCCACTCTGTCAAAAGCATTGGCCATGTCGAGTTTTAATGCCATTCTGGACTCCCCACGAGTGTTGCTGGCATGAATTTCTTCTTGAATGAGGATGTAGTTATCCCAGATCTGATGTCCTGTGACAAAACCTCCTTGGTTTGAAAGGATTAACACATTGAGGAGGGTGCTGAGCCTGTTTGCTATTATTTTGGCCAGGATCTTATAGGAAATGTTGCAGAGCAAGATGGGACTAAAATGATTGAGGGAGGAGGATCCATGTTCTTTTGGAAGGAAAGCTAGGAAGGAAGAATTCGTTGCTCCACCCAAGTTTTTGGATTTATGGGTGAAGCGAAGCATTCTGGTGAAATCTTTTTGAATGATGGGCCAACATTTTTTATAGAAATGAAGAGTGAAGCCATCCAGACCTGGGGCTTTGTCTTCATGGATATGGGTCAGTCTAGGAGGTGGTTATCTACCTCGGTTATCTTAGAGGGGATATGCTGGAGAAAGAGATCAGAGAGGTGATCGTCGTCTTTACCAGAGGTTGTATACAGGGATTGGAAGTGGGAGGAGGTGTGTTGCTTAATTTGGTCAAAGTCCTAAAGTGTTTCCCCTTCAAGAGTTATAAGCTCGGAGATTTGGTTGGCCCAGTTTCTGAATTTGGCTTGGTTGTGGAAGAAGGTGGTGTTTTGGTTGCCTGCCTTTAGCCAGAGGCTCTTGCATTTAAGCCACCAAGCTGTTTCTTCTTCCACTAGGGCCTAGATATAGTCTTTGTGGAGGGATTTCTCTTGGGTGAGGAGACTCTGTGAGATCTCTGCACTTTCCATTTCATCTTGAAGGGCCTCCAATTGGGCCTTTTTTACTTTTGCTTTGCTATGTAGATTGTCTTTAACCCATCTCTTCAGCATATCTTTGACTGATTTGAGTTTCTACTCCCATATGTAGTTTGGAGATCCTATGATCCACTAGTTCCAAATATGGGCAATGAACTGAAGGATCTTTGGTCTATCCAGCCAAAGAGGATTTAGCTTGAAGGGGATTGGACCCCAGTTCTACTTCTTTTAAAAGGTCAGTTTTATGGGGCGATGATACGATCCAGCCCAGGGGAGATTTGTTGAGCACGACTTATCGGGGAGGGCCAACAATTCACTGATGATCAGGAATCTATCTAGTTTGGCTGTGATATGACCGAGCCTTGCTCTTCTATTGTCCCATGTGTAGATCCCTTTACTGGATGGGACATCATAAAGGTCCAGGTCGAAGATGAGGTCCTACAATCGTTCTCAAAATTGATCTCTAACGATCGATCCTCCTCTTTTTTCCATTGCTTCTCTAGTTGTGTTGAAGTCTCCTGCGATGATAAGGTTTTGGGGCAGATTTTCTTTGGCAAGTTCTATTGGAGATTGCCAGCATTAAATTTTTTCATTGTAATTATTTGATATGTAAATGATGATGATGGAGTAGAGCATACCTTATGTTTTATTAAGAAGATTCACTCGGACCCAGAATTGAGTCTGCGCTTGCACTTATAGATCAAAATTTGCCCCTTTCCAGTGGATTTTGATTCCACCTGAAGCCCCTCTGGAGCTCACTGCGTGTCCATCACAATTATTCCAGGTTTTTTGGAGGTCATTGAGGGTTTCCACTTCCCCTAGTTTCATCTCCTGGAGCATGAGGATTGAAGGGTTTTCTACCTGTAACGGTTTTTTGAGATCTTCTTTCTTGTGGATGCTGCCTAATCCCCTACAATTCCAGGAGACGATTTTCATCATTTATCAAGGTGTTTGGGTGCCCCCCCTCTTGAGGGTTGTAAGATTATTCCCTTGTGATGGGCTATTTTCTTCTTTCTGGTTTTTCCATCTTTCTTTAAGGATTCCTCAATGGTTTTTTGAATCCCTAGTTCCTTTTCCCTATCCGCTACAGATTCCCTTTTGTTTCGATATGATTTCCTTCCAAGTTTCTTGCTGTTGATGGTTTGGGTTAATTCAACTTTAGATTCGTTGTTTGAGGAGTTGCGATCCTCTTCTTCTAAAATTGCTTGGTTTTTCAGGTTTTGAATGTGTGGTGGGCAGGATCTTCGCTTAATTCCAAAACTTCTTTGTTCTTTTCCAGGGCAACGTCGATTCCTCTTTGTTATTCTTATATTCCTTTCCCACTAGTTTCTTGGGGTTCCATGGCATCAGGTGGAGTATCATCTTGGCTGAGATCGATAACGTAGTTATGGATTGACTCTCCTTTATGGGGAGATCCAAGGATCTTTTCTTTTGGATCTGTAGGCTTTTCCCTTTGATTTTGGTGTGGGATCTGTTGATTTTTCCCATTGGATTTCTTCCTTTTGGGTTGTTGCCATTGATCTTGCTTGGGATCTTGGTCATATGTATATTTTTCTTGGGGGCAGGATTTAGCGAAGTGTCCATATTCGTGACAAATTTTACATTTGAAGGGGATCTCTTCGTAGTCCACTTGCTGGATGTAGGTCCAACTATCCAGATTTAATTGTATTGCTTCTGAGAGACCCTTTTCCAGATCTACTTCTACACAGAGTCTAGCACAGGCTTGAAGGCCTTTCTTTGGCTTGGCTCGATCTATGAAATTGCCAAGGGTGTTTCCTATGTTTCGTATTGTTTCATCGTTCCAACAGTGCAGGGGAAGGAAGGGTAGCCTAACCCAAGATGGGACTACAGAGGGGATATCATTTTCTGGGCTAAAGTCAGGAGTCCATTTATTTAGATACATTCCTCTGCCCCCCATGAAATAGGGGCCACTGTGAAAGATCATATCTCTATCTTCTTTCTTTTCAAATAAAAAGGCAAAGAATCCCTTACCGCAAAAGGCTGCTGACAGTTTCCCTTTCATCAGCTTGCGCCAGTTTTCTTCCAACCAAATGTGCATGGATTTTGGAGATGGACATAGACCTGTAAATTGTCTGATTAAACCATGATATGCGAGCATGAGAGCCAGTGGTTGCGCTAAGGGTCCATAGACTGTGACCTTGGGGATTTCATCCACCTTTTTTACAAAACGAGAGGGCAGAATCTTGGGCGCTTTGGCATAGGATGAAACTAGGGCCTGAAAGGCCTGCATGTCAGGGGACGGGGAATCCGGAGGTGGATCCTCTCCCAGAGAGGGAACCATTAATGTGTGTGTGCATAGATTATCAGCATTGCAGAGTCATGCATAGGTTCAGTGCGCCAGCTAAAAAAAAAAAAGGATAAATTACTAAGTTGACAAGTGGTTAGAAGTGGGTTAACCCTAAAATAAAGAAAGTGGGTTAAGATGGTTAAAAGTTAACCCCTTGAGGAAGCTACATGAAATTATAAATAAGAGGGAAGGCTCTCTCATTTTAATCACACTTGAGTATATTGAATATCTACAGGTGACTGATGTAACCAAAGGATATACAATAATAATTTCAGAGGGAAGGTGAAGTAAAGAAGGCCGAAATTCAAGGGAGGATAAATTCTTTTGATGATGCTTTATAAGGTATGCTATTTAATGGTCATCTCACCATTTTCGCAATAACATTTTTTTATAAAATGATTCAGACCATGAAATTAGGAGGCCATTGAGGAAACGTATCCAATTAGTTGTGGTACAAATTTCATCTTATGGTTCGTTGTATTTTTGGAGTTACACTCCATGGAAAAAAGGGTTTGTGGCTAGTCCTGAAACTAGTCTAAAACATGTGTTTCGGGTAAAAATGTCATAACTTATTCATAACATATCCAAATTCAATAAGAAAAAATGTGTTGGTTAGAGTACATTCTGTAGTATTCTTTGTACAATTTTCAGATCCATACAACAAATATTCTGTGTGGTGCACACTCTACAAGTTCGCTCTCTAGAATAAGCCAGAATTCAACAAGGTATGCCATTTTTGCTATAACTCCTTTTCTGAGAGGTTCCAAGTAGTGAAACCTGGAAAATTGCATAAAAAACATTAAAGAACATTGTGCACTATTTTTAGATCTTTATTCATTACAGGTACATAGTTATGATTATTTCAAGTTAGGGTTGTTGACTAATCCAAAACTAGTCATGTGAGACTAAAGTAAAGTTTGA
>JASDQU010260843.1:0-15651 GCA_032191745.1 Picea mariana
TGGATAGGGACGTTGGGATTATAGCTGGAACATTAAATGCCTTCCTTCTTTCCAAACCATTTTGAAATATTTCAAGTACAAGTGACAATTTCATCATCTCCTTTATAAACATCACAATCATAGTCAACAACACTGGAAACTTCTAAAACCATCTCTACATAACATTTCTCCAGTGCATCCTCCTGGCTTTTAGCCTTCCCAATGTTGGTACAGACATCGATAACTGCAACAACATCCAGTTTGCAGACATTCTGATCAACAGCCTGTTTCCATCCTTATACACACTTCCAAACATGAGCTAATTCTTGCTCACTTAGTGTTCCCTCGGAGGCACAATGCCTAGGTTCAAATTCCATGCTGTCACTTTGACTTGAACCTCTTCCATCTAGGCTAACTCCTTGGGAAGCCAAGGGGAGTAAACCTTAGTTACTAGATGAGATTTAGAGTTTAATGTTCTAGGATTTGGTTTTAATTCATTAAACGATCAGGGGGAATATAGACTATGATGTTAAACAGAAAATGCAAGGTGAAACAATTAAGTATGAACAATCAGACTTTTCCTAGGAAAACTAAGACTAGTGCCTAAGATTGGGCAAGGGGTCAACTAAGTTAAGGGGAGATTCTTTACAAGATAGTTACAAGTTTACAAATGTTACAACAAGATAGATACAACTAGACACAAATATACATAAAGAATATCTAAGATTACAATATATAGATACAATGATTACAATAAAGAATATCTAAGATTACAACAAGGCTAAACTAGATACACTAAATACAAGATATACAAAAAATGACTAACCAGTTGCTTTCATGTGCAGTAAATAAAGATACTCAAGATGAAATAACCATCAACACATCAAGACAAGAATGTTGAAAATATATCTTACTCTATTGGATTGCTTATCAATGGCATAAAGACAAAAATCACTCAAGACCCAATCAAAAGAGTGCCTCCAGGTGGATGCACAACTTCTTGAAGGATCACACCACAAACACAAGAACAATGATTAAGATGAAAATATTGAAAAGTAAAGTGTTCCAGATGGTAGACGTAACCACTTAGATAATTATTCCACAACACATAAAATGAATTGCATGTAAAATAAGGATAATGAGATTAGTGTGCTTACAAGTGTGAAATTAAATTGCCAATGTTGTAGACCAAGGATTAAATTAGGTGGTTACATTAGATTTATTTTAATCCTGTCTAAGTGTCAACCCAATAATTTTCTCCCCCAATTACCAAGTGACTCTTGGGTTCTCAATAAGTTAAGCAACGAGGCCCACCCTAGCTCCACAGGTCATTCCTAAGATCGGAGTGCTCCCGGAAAGGATGTCGCGCACCATGAGACCATCCCCGGCCTAGCTCCTTCTATTTACTTCCTCCAACCCTGTATGGTGAAGATGGTTGGTAATGGTGTTGTATTAAGTCTAATAAATTAATTATTAAACCCATGAGCTATGTTCTTAAGTTTTTTTGAGTGCTTGTAGCTTTCTCAAAGTGTTGAAACTGAAAATGAACGTTGTGAAGGTTGAAGCCGTTAAACAATGAGATTGAATGTTAAGTTCTTAAATTATGAGGTTATTGCATGTGAACTGTGAAGAACTAAAAATACTTGCAAAATTGAAAATTTATTTAAGCCATCATAATATCAGTGTTTGCATGCATGTATATAAGAAACATACGTGTGCCTCTGTTTTCTCTCCTTCCCTATGCAGACTGTCTTTTCTATGTTAGGTACCCAGTTTCAACTCCACCTAGTACCTAGACCCTTTTCCTTATGCTTTTACTTAGAGTTGCGAGGAAGCTGGTTGTCATAGTACAACTCCAGTCGGCTCCCATTCACTAATCCTTCCTTCCATTCTCCATCCAAAGTATTCAACTATGAAACTCCTCCTTCTGTAACATAGGCGATATCATATGGCCCGAGCCATTGCGTTCTAAACTTCCCAGGGTGTTTGATGAGCTAGTACTAGATCATATACCAGTACTAGATCACCTTGTTTAAATGCCTTCTTCTTGATGTGCCTGTCATGATAGGCCTTCTCTCTTTCCTTCTGTACCTGTTGATGGAATAAATTTGCCTTCTTCTAGTTCAACCAACTGGGAAAGCCTCTCTCAAACAATGCTAGTATCATCCATATCTATAAAGGCATCAATTCTTAGGCTTGGTACCAAATATTCCATTGGGACAATGACTTCAAGACCATACACCAAMTTAAAAGGGGTATGGATTGTTAGTTTCTTGCAAGTGGTTCTATAGGCCCACAGTATTGTTGGTACTCTTAAGTCCCAGTCATCCCTGTTCACACTGCAAATCTTTGTCAGCGTTGTCTCCAATATCTTGTTGAATGCTTCCACTGTCCCATTTTCTTGGGGATGGTAAGGCATGCTCTTTTGATGGTGGATTGAAAATTCCTCAGTCAGGGCTTCAACTGTTTATTTATGAAATGTGTGCCTTGATCTCTTATGAGGATCTTTGTGCATCCAAATCTAGTTATGATTCCACAAATTAGGAAGTGTGCAGGTGTAGTTGCACTACAGTCCTTAACTGCTCTTGCTCCAGCCCATCTATTCAAGTAATTTGTTGCAGTAATTATGTACCTTTCTCCTGAGCGCTTCCCTGGTGGGTTTATAGGTCCCACAAAGTCAATAGCCCATTTCTCAAATGCTTGTATGGTCAGTTGTGGTGCTAATGGAATTTCATTTCTTCTAGATGGTTTCTCAACTCTTTGGTATACATCACAGGCTTTGTAATAGTATGTGGCATCTCTGTGTAAGGTAGGCCACCAAAGGCTAGCTCTAAGAACCTTCTGTGTAGTTTCTTTCCCTGTGTAATGTCCTCATGTAATGCCTTCATGAGATTCTGTGAGGATCAATGGTCGCTCTTCCTTTATAAAACACCTTCTCAATATCTCATCAGGTCCCATCTTGTATAGTTTTCCAACTATAAGTGAAAATTTGCCAGTGCGCACTACTAGTTGTTTCTTCTAGGGAATTGT
This sequence comes from Picea mariana, assembly GCA_032191745.1. Lineage (NCBI taxonomy): Eukaryota > Viridiplantae > Streptophyta > Pinopsida > Pinales > Pinaceae > Picea > Picea mariana. The sequence continues at coordinate 3,010 of JASDQU010260843.1, forward strand.
ATACTCACTAGGTGCCATTCTTGTTGATAGGAAATGGACTATCCATGCGAAGTGGTCATCGATCTTTCTAATGGTCAGTAACTGTGCATCCAATAGTGTATCCTCCAAACTGGTCAACTCTTCCCCATGTTCCAACCTTGAGAAGTGGTCATGATCTTTGTTCATTCTTCCCGGCTTAACTACGATCTCAAATTCGTATTATTGAAATAGCACAAGCCATCTGCATATTCTCCCCCCCAACACTAGCTTGTTGACTAGGTATTTCAATGTGGAGCGATTAGTAAACATTTTAAAGTGTCCTCCCAACAAGTAGTGGTGAAATTTATGCAGCGCATACACCATGGATAATCCTTCTCTCTCAGTTGTGGTGTAATTAATCTCAACTATTGATAGCTTCCTGCTAGAAAAAGATAACGGGTGGTCAGTATCTCTGTCACCAGGTTGTGCTAACATAACTCCCAATGCAACGGAAGATGCATCGACATGCACATGAAATTCCTTGCTCCAATCTCGGAAAACCAAAATGGCTGCAGTAACCAATTTTTGTTTCAGTGTGTCAAAGCTCTGGTGGCATTCTTTTGTCCAACTAAATTGATAGTCTTTCTTCAAAAGCTTCTCCATAGGTGTTGTAATCTAGGCATATCCTTTAATGAACTTCCTGTAATATCCAGTATGTCCCAGCGTAGTGCACAGTTGTTTGGCTGAAGTAGAAGGGGGTAAATCAACTATAGTATCAATTTTATATGGATCTACCAACAATACCTGCTTGCATACAATATGACCTAAAAAAACTCCAAATGATGAAAAGAAGATGCACTTCTTCAGATTCAAGGCAATTCGACACTGCCTACATTTGTCCAACATTAACCTTAGACATTCAATATGATTTTTCAATAAAATAAAAACAGTTCAATCATCAAAATATGATTCTAAAAATTTATGCAGAAATTCCTTGAATGCTTCGACCACCACCCTGGAAAAGATGGTTGGGGAATTATTTAATCCAAATGGAATCATTGCATATTGGTAAGATCAAACTTATTTTGCAAACGTGGTCTTATGGCAATCTTCCTTGGCAATCTAGATCTGATGGTATCCTGAAAATCCATCTGTAAAAGAATATACCTCCTGGCCTCCCACATTATCTAACACTTTGTCAGTGAATCGCGTAGGCATTGGATCATCTCTATTATCACATAATTTGTACTTATTCCAAAAAATAAGGTTTAGGAAAAGAAAATCGGTGTAACAGAGGTTATCCTATCACTGTCACCTCAATAGGATGGATCTTTCTATTTAGGGTTGATGGCCCAGGGGAGACGTCCCCGGTGACCTACGGGTTTGAGAAGGAAAATGTTAAGGTGCCTATAAAAATGTCCCCTCTCACAAGTCACACTGATCAGAAATTCATGGGATTTTAACCAATGAAGTCATGAAGTATTAAGATGTACCTACCCAAAACAAAGCAACAAGAAAATATATCTTTCACAAGTACAATATTTATTTTAGTACTGTTATCCCCCACTTTTAGGCATAAGTACAATATCATGTCTCGAGGTCCACAGGTCCTAGACATGGAGTACCAAGAGATGGATAGACTTTAGCATGGCCCTGGAGGGCCCATCGTTTCTCACTTTCAGTGCCTCTACCTTGCCAGCAACAACAACATCCATCACCATTGGCTTGGTCTTGTGTTAGAGATGGTTCTTGCTCCATGAGGTAATGAGTTCAGGTATCATGGTATGTGTCACTTTGATCACCAAAACCTTTGAATATGTGCATTCTATTCCTTTTGTTTCTAACAAATTCTTGGATCTTATGCTTGCCGACTTGACCATGTCTGGGGGGAATGAGACGATGCACTAGTGAGCCTGTGTCTATAGGTTTTGGTTTGCCACTCGAGGGATTTATGAAAATTCATCATCCTCTCACATCATAACACCACTTTTTCATCTTTCTTCCTGCTCATCTACCCCATTTCACTTGTCTGAGCACTGGGTTGACTTATTGTTGGCACAGGAGCAGACCCAGGGTTCAGCCTTAAGAGCTCACCAACAAGCCCTATCTATTGACCCTTTCAACAACACCTGCGAAGTAGATGCAGTCTCACCTTAGGTGTCTAAAACCCTAGATACCAAAACCCTAGGTGTCTAAAACCCTAGGTCAACTTGACCCATGTTTTTAGGGATTTTGCAACCTGTCTTTCCTTCCTTCTTGTGTGATGCTCCAAAGCATCCAACTATTCTTTTTTCCACTTGCTGAGCTATCCATGATCCATATTCCTTTTTGATCTATCGTCCTTGATATCCTCATCCAAAAGATTTCTTTCTCAGACTTCAATTTGTCTTTTCTTCTCTTTTTCTCACTTCAAACTAATAACAATCATTGTGTCTTCCGCGAAGTCCGCATTTTTCCTTTTCTCCCTTGTTATTCGCTTACTTTCGTAACCAAGGGAGAACAGGCCCCCAAAAATCACCTGTGACTCATCCTGAGGCACTTCATCTCTGATATTTTTTCTTTACTTCGACATCATACCGTGCAGTGCAGCCTTTTCATTTCTCTCTATGCCTCCTCCCTTTTCCTATGCAGACTGTCTTTTCTCTGTCTAGTACCCTAGTTTCAACTGCACCTGGTAACTAGACCCTTTTCCTTATTCTTTTACTTAGATCTGTGAGGAAATTGATTGTCATAGTACAACTTCAGTCGACTCCCATTCACTAATCCATCCTTCCATTCTCCTTTCAAAGTCTTCAACTGTGCAACTCCTTCTTCCATAACATAGGCGATCTCATATGGCCTGAGCCAATGCATTCTAAACTTCCCAGGATGCCTCAAGAACTTACTGTCATATACCAACACTATATCACCTTGCTTGAATGCCTTATTCTTGATGTGCCTGTCATGATAAGCCTTCTCTCTTTCCTTCTGTACTTGTTGATGGAATCTTGAAATAAATCTATCTTCTTTGAGTTCAACCAACTGTGTGATCATTTCTTGAATAGCGCCAGTGCCATCCATATTTGTAAAGGAAACAATTATTAATCTTGACACCAAGTATTCCATTGGAAAAATGACTTCTATATGATAAACCAACTTGAAGGGGGTCTGCATTTTTAATGTTTTACAAGTGGTTCTATAGGCGCAAAGTACTGTTGGTACTCTTAAATCCCAGTCATCTCGGTTGACACTACAAATCTTCGCCAGTGATGTCTCCATGATCTTGTTGAATTATTCCTCTATCCCATTTTCTTGTGGATGGTAAAGTGTGCTCTTCTGATGATGAACTTCAAATTCCTTAGTCAAGGCTTCAACAGTCTTATTTAGCAAATGTGTGCCTTGATCACTCATAAGGTTATTTGGGCATGCAAACCTGGATATGATGTCATCAAATATGAAGAGCGCAGCTATAGGTGCACTACAATCCTTAACCTCTCTTGCTTCAACCCATCTGGTCAATTATTTTGTCGTAGTAATGATGTACCTGGCTCTCATGCGCTTTCCTGGCAGGTTTATAGTTCCCACGATCCATCTTTCATCGTGTGCAAGTTTTAACATGAGAGCTCAGGAATAAATGAAATTTTTGTACCTTATCACAATGGGGTCTCCAAGTTGAGGTGTGTATGCCTTCACAGTGATGTTTGTCTCACCTCACAAGAATAAAGCATTCAAAATCTTTAAAAAACGAGGTCTTTGTTCCTCCAATGGAGTCACAAGGAAAAGATCTTCAAATTTGAAAACTCCTACATTGTCATTTTCTAGGAAAATAGACTTTCTCCCCAGCAATGGAATGAAAATGTGATCACACAAACTCACACTTATAGAGATAAATTCCAAAATATCAAATGCGATTCATTGTAACCAAGAGGGAGGCCATTGTCACCTCACCAACCCTCTTTCACTTCAAACTGGCTAAATGGGGTTTCCCTGGGTTAAGATTGCTAGCACTTGGGAGAATGGATTTCAAGGTGATGTGAAGAGTGAGTCATGTTATAGCACAAGTTGTAGGTTGGGAAAATACTAACCCAACCACAAAAGCAAGTGCTAAAAATAGGAAATCCTACACCCAATGTCACCTCGATGTAGGTCCCACACTTCAAGGGTGACTAGGTCACTCTAGGGAGGCGATCCTGGTGACCCTAGGGGGAATGAGATGTAGACGGACAGATGATGAAAGTGGAACCCCTATAAGTCAAATCTAAGCGGAGTGAGATGTGGAAACAGATTCTTTGTAAGTGAAGTGATTGTTGCCCCAAAGGTGTAGTACTTCTCTGGATGATTATACATGCTCGAGACACAAAGAAAGACACCTTGCAATGATATATGTTGGTATGGATCAGAAAGTTAAGCTTGATCTCCCTAATTTGCAGAAGTAGATGACAATTTATATCAGAAAATAAGACATATAAATCAGTATGTAAAAACATAAGATTAACCACTGATATTATCAGTGAATTAGACAATCAATTATGACTTAGATATGGCACTTTGTGGATGAATGAATTTTTTTTTTATAACATGTATTTTATGCAGAAAATTGGAGATTTATGGCTGTAGCATTCAAAGGCATGCAGCAACAAAATCAACCATAGAAAAGCACCAAGAACTAGCCCAAAAAGGGTGCCCTAGTTAGTAGACTAGGTGAGTGAAGTTAGAGAGAAATCTTAGGGTTAGTTTGTGAGATAAGAGGGAGTTAGAAGCTATGGTTATGAAGCCCTAATGGTTGTAGGTTAAAGTTTGTAACAACAATTAAAGTAGTGGGAGAGAGAGGACACCCTAGTAGGGGAAGAGTCGTCTCTGTTATCGCACAATTTGTACTTATTACAAAGGATAAGGTTTAGGAAAAGCAAATTGGTGTAACAAAGGTTATCCTATCACTGTCACCTCAATAGGATGGCTCTTTCTATTTAGGGTTGATGGCCCAGGGGAGATGTCCCCGGTGACGTGTGGGTTTGAGAAGGAAAATGTTAAGGTGTCTATAAAAATGTCCCCTCTCACAAGTCACACTAATCAGAAAGTCCCGAGATTTTAACCAATGAAGTAGTGAAGTATTAAGATGTACCTACCCAGAACAAAGCAAAAAGAAAAGATATATTTTACAAGTACAATATTGCTTTTAGTACTGTTATCCCCCACTTTTAGGGATAAGTATAATATCATGTCTCAAGGCCCACATGACCTAGACATGGAGTAACGAGAGCTGGATCGACTTTAGCATGGCCCTGGAGGGCTCATCTTTTCTCACTTTCAGCGCCTCTACCCTGCCAGTAGCAGCAACATCCATCACCATCGGCTTGGTCTTGTGTTAGAGATGGTTCTTGCTCCATGAGGTAATGAGTTCGGGTATCATAGTATGTGTCACTTTGATCATCAAAACCTTTGAATATGTGCATTCAATTCCTTTCTTTTCTAACAAATGCTTGGATCTTATGCTTGCCCACTTGACCATATCTAGGGGGAATGACACGATGCACTAGTAAGCCTGTGTCCATAGGTTTTGGTTTGGCACTAGGTGGATTTCGAAAAATTCATCGTCCACTCCCATCATAACACCACTTTTTCATTTTGCTTCCTGCTCATCTACCCTATTTCACTTGTTTGGGCACTGGGTTGACTTATTGTTGGCACAAGGGAAGACCCAAGGTTCAACCTCAAGAGTGGACCAACAAGCCCTAGCTACTGGCCCTTTCGGCAACACCTGCAAAGTAGATGCAGTCTCACTTGAAGAATCTATGAGGGGGTTGTAGGACATAGATGTCTACAACCAAGGGGAATATCAATTGGATCTATTACCATAATAGACTACATTTATGTATCAAGTGTCGTCTTAAATCTTCTTCGCACATCTATCTAATAGATCTAACACAATATCACAATAACAGTATATCAAAGAGTAAGGAGAACAACATAAATCACACACAACACAAGATATATGTGGTTCACCCTCTCCCTAGGGCAACGTCCACAGAACTCTGATTTATATTATATTAAGACGAAGCATATAGTTCTTGTGTGCGCTCTTAGCTAGTAGATCTTCTTTCTTCTCCTCTCCTTCTCTCCCCTTCCTACACACCCAACTACAGGACTTGACCTTCGCACCTAGTTGAAGATCTTGCAATACCAGAAGGCTTTTACACTTAGCACTTATTTTTCTCACAATAATCACTTATATCAACAACCAAGTTATAACTAGAACTTAACTCTCTTTCCTTGTCTAGGTTCTTATTTATACATTACAATAGCTCACCAACAACTTTAGGCTAAAACCTAAGTGTCAAAACCCTAGATACCAAAACCCTAGGTGTCTAAAACCCTAGATACCAAAACCTTAGGTGTCTAAAACCCTAGATACCCAAACCCTAGGTGTCCAAAACCCTAGGTCAACTTGACCCGTGTTTTTTAGGGATTTTCTAGCATGTCTTTCCTTCCTTCTCGCGCAGTGCTCCAAAGAATCCAACGATTGATTTTTCTGCTTGTTGAGTTGTCCACGATCCATATTCCTTGTTGATTTTTCATCCTCGATATCCTCATCCAAAATATTTATTTCTCGGACTTTGCTTTGTCTTTTCTGCTCTTTTTCTCACTTCGACCCAGTAACAGTCACTGTGTCTTCCGCGAAGTTCGAATTTTTCATTTTCTTCCTTGTTATTTGCTTACCTTCATAACCAAGGGCGAACAGGCCCCCAACACTCACCTATCACTCATCCCAAGGCACTTCAACTCTAATATTTTTTCTTTACTTCGACTTCATACTGTGCAGTGCAACCTTTTCTTTTCTCTCTATGCGTCCCTCCTTTTTCTTGTGAAAACTCTCTTTTCTTTGTCTGGTACCCTAGTTTCAACTGCACCTGGTAACTAGACCCTTTTCCTTATTCTTTTACTTAGATCTGTGATGCAGTTTATTTTCATAGTACAACTTCATCTGACTCCCATTCACTAATCCATTCTTCCATTCTCCTTTCAAAGTCTTCAACTGTGCAACTCCTCCTTCCGTAACATAGGTGATATCATATGGCCCGAGCCAATGCATATTGAACTTCCCAAGATGCCTCAAGAAATTACTGTCATATAGGAGCACTAGATCACCTTGATTGAATGCCTTCTTCTTGATGTGCCTGTCATGATAAACCTCCTCTCTTTACTTCTGTACTTGATGATGGAATCCTAAAATAAATCTATCTTCTTCGAGTTCAACCAACTATGTGAGCATTTCTTGAATACCACCAGTTCCATCCATATCTGTAAAGGAAAAAATTCTTAAGCTTGACACCAAGTATTCCATTGGAAAAATGACTGTTAGACCATAAACCAACTTAAAGGGGGTCTGCATTGTTAATTTTTTACAAGTGGTTCTATAGGCCCAAGGTATTGTTGGTACTCTTAAATCCCATTCATCTTGGTTCACACTGCAAATATTTGTCAGTTCTATCTCCAAGATCTTTTTGAATTCTTCCACTGTCCCATTTCCCTGTGGATGGTAAAGTGTTCTCTTCTGATGATGAACTACAAATTCCTTAGTCAAGGATTCGATAGTCTTATTTAGGAAATGTGTTCCTTGATCACTCATAAGGATGTTTGGGCATGCAATATTGGTTATGATGTCATCAAATATGAAGTGCGCAGCTATAGTTGCACTACAATCCTTAACTTCTCCTGCTTCAGGCCATCTGGTCAAGTATTTTGTCGCAGTAATGATGTACCTGGCTACCATGCGCTTTCTTGGCGGGTTTATAGGTCCCACGAAATCAATGGCCCGTTTCTCAAATGCTTGTTGGGTCAGTTGTGGTGCTAGTGGCATTTCATCTCTTCTGGAAGGTTTCCCAACTCTTTGGCATACATCGCAAGCTCTGTAATAGTCTTTAGCATCTTTGTGTAAGGTAGGCCACCAGAGCCTAGCTATAAGAACCTTCTGCACAGTTGCCTTCCCTGCATAATGTTCTCTTGCGATGCATTCATGAGCTTCCGCAAGGATCATCAGTAATTCTTCCTCCATAACACATCTTCTCAATATCTCATCAGGGCCCATCTTGTATAGCTATCCATCTATAAGTGAAAATTCGGCAGCGCGCACTACTAGTTGTTTCTTCTAAGGAATTGTGTACTGGCTCGGGGCCATTCCTATTGACAAGAATTGTACTATTTCTGGGAAGTGGTCATCAATATTTCTAATGGCCAATAACTATGCATCTAGCAGTGTATCCTCCATGCTGGTGGGTTCTTCTCCATGTTCCAACCTCAATAAGCGGTCAGGACCTTTGTTCATTCTTCCTAGTTTTACTATGATCTCAAAGTCATATTTCTAAAAGAGAAGAATCCATCTGCATATTCTTCCTCCCAACACTGACTTGTTGACTAGGTATTTCAACGCGGAGTGACTAGTAAACATTTTAAAGTGTCCTCCCAACAAGTAGTGGTGAAATTTCTGCAGCGCGTACAACATAGCTAAAGCCTCTGTCTCAATGGTGGTGTAGTTGACCTATGTTGTTGATAGCTTCCTACTAGAAAAGGCTAATGGATGGTCAATATCGCCTTCTCCTGGTTGTGCGAGCACAACTCCTAATGCAATGGAAGACACATCGAAATGCACATGAAACTCCTTGATCCAATCTGGAAAGACTAAAATGGGCACAGTAATCATTTTTTGTTTCAATGTGTCGAAGCTCTGTTGGCACTCTTCTGTCCAACTAAACTGAAAATATTTCTTCAAAGGATTCTCCATGGGTGTTCTAATCTGGGCATATCCTTTAATGAACTTCTTGTAGTATCCTGTTTGTCCCAGCGCAGTGCACAGCTATTTGACTAAAGTAGGAGGGGGTAGATCAAGTATAATGGAAATTTTAAATGGGTCTACCAACAATCCCTGCTTGCATACGATATGAACTAAAAGCACTCCAAATGGTGAGAAGAATATGCACTTCTTGATATTCAATTCAATTTGACACTGCCTGCATTTATCCAACATTAGCCTTAGACATTCAATATGATTTTTCAGTAAACTAAAAATAGTCCAATCATCAAAATATGCTTCTATAAATTTATGCAAAAACTCCTTGAATGCTTCGACCACCACCCTGGAAAATATGGTTGGGGAATTCTTCAATCCAAATGGCATCACTATATACTGGTAGGATCCCCATTCCATTGCAAATGTGGTCTTGTGGCGATCTTCCTTTGCAATCCAGATCTGATGGTATCCTGAAAATCCATCTGTAAAATAATATACTTCCTAGCCTCCCACATTATCTAACACTTCATCAGTGAATGGTGTAGGAAAGGGATCATGAAAACATGTATCATTCAACATCCTGAGATATACACATATCCTTATTTATCCCGTCTTCTTTTCTTTCACCGCCATAAGGCTAATCCATTCTTATTCATCCACATGTTCTATAATTCGTGCTTCCAGCATCTGGTCAAGCTTAATTTTCACTTTCTCCTTATATTTAGGGTTCAGTCTGTAGGGTCTCTGTTTGACTGGTCTTGCATCTGGTTTCAAAGGGATCCGCATATCTCCCATAGGCCCTTTAATTCACTTCATATCAGTGAACTTGGTTGGAAACAAGTCCTGATACTCATGCCGTAATTATGTAATCTTGTCAATAGTGGAAACATCTCAATAATCTCCAACTTTGGAAAGCTTTGGTGTTTTTTCTATTCCAATATTAAACTTCTTAATATTGATCGGTTGTCCAATGAATTGTAACTCAAATCCTAGTCCTTCCACATCTCTTTGGCCTTCTGTTTCTGCGATGTTCACCATTCTTGGATCAACATATTCATCATCATTGATGTTGTAACAACCTTGCAGTTTCTGTAGAGGCACAATCCATTCATCCTCTTCTTTCTCCAAAGGGGGGTTATATGCCTCTTCAAATACTTTCTATCTTACAAGCTGCAATGCTTGATCTACTGAAGGATATTGACTTTAAAATAAGAAGGTGGTTACAAAATTATGAGTCATACCTTCTCAATCTGTAGTGATGAGGCGCAACTCTGCTTGAAGGTACCAATTGATAGGTGGGTAAGTTACTTAATGTTGTGCCGATCCAGTGAAATTATCTGGTTAATCTAGCACATCATCTTGTAGATACTTCATACATTTTACTCTGCCAGTTCTCCAGTGATTCTTCTGATTCTGATGAACATGCGATGTCACTTAGCTATCTTAAGTTTCCATCGGCTGTAGGATTAATGTAATCCTTCTATCTAGCTATTAATTTGTATATGTTTTCTAGTTCATGTGCACGGTCTTCTTCTCTGATGGGCTCTATGTATCTCTGACCTTCATCTATATCCAAGGGTGAAATGACCCTAAGGCCATATCTTTCAAACATCATTCATATTTTCTTTAAATCAACCATAGTGGAATTATTAAAATCCCAATCAATTCCTAACAGCGCAGGGTAAGGACAACTATCATCAACTATCTCAATTACCTCAAAATATGCAAACTTTCTTACTCTATCGATGTCCACAGGGACATTTTCCAGTCTACCAAAGGGTCTTACAACTTATTGATTAGCCATCCTAAGCCTGATAGGGGAATGGATAAACTTAGGTTTTCCCATTAGTGCCCAACTTTTCTTCGTCATGACATTGACTTCCAACCCTAAGTCGAGGACCACATAGTCTATATCATATTCGCCTATCTGAGAATTCAAATGTCATTCCTTATTTTTCCTTCTCTTTTTAGCGATTTGGTGTACTTCCCTATTCAGTAAGGGGTCTATCTTTCCTATCTCATACTATCTGATCAAATTTTTTAGTTCTTGTATAGCGCCCTCATCTTGAATCAACTTAATACAAGTATACAGAAATTACATGAGCTTGCCTACCTCTTTTCCTTCTCTTGGAAAAGCAGACTGATCAAATTCCCGTGGCATTCCATATTCCCTTACTTCTGGCCGTGTCTTTGATGAAGAGCCTTGATCTCCTTTGAACTCTTTTCATGCCTCCTCAAATATTTGTCTTTCTTTATTTGCATCAAAATATTGGGTCTTCTCTACAACTTTCCAGACTCTTGAGTCTTTTGTAGTCTTACCTTGGGTTAGTCTGTCTTCTCCAGTAGCAGTGCCTCCTCTTCTTATAACAATGACTCTAGGGTTTTCTCCATGAGGTTAGGCATATATCAGTTGTACTTGTGGATTCTATTGAGGTCGTCTTCTCTCCTAAAGCTTAGCTAGCATCACAGGACAATATTCTATAACATGCTCAAACGAGATGCAGTAGTTGCAAGTCGTGCAAGGGTTCTGGCATTCCCTTGTGAGGTGTCCTAGTTGTGTACAATTATAATAGATGATTTGTCCTCGATAGTGTATCCTCCAAGCTGGTGGGTTCTTATCCATGTTCCAACCTCGATAAGTGGTCAGGACCTTTGTTCATTCTTTCTAGTTTTACTATGATCTCAAAGTCATATTTCTAAAAGAGAAGAATCCATCTTCATATTCTTCCCCCCAACACTGACTTGTTGACTAGGTATTTCACCACGGAGTTATTAGTAAACATTTTAAAGTGTCCTCCCAACAAGTAGTGGTGAAATTTCTGCAGTGCATACACCATAGCTAAACCCTCTCTCTCAGTGGTGGTGTAGTTGACCTCTGTTGTTGATAGCTTCCTGCTAGCAAAGGCTAATGGATGGTCAATATCTCCTTCACCTGCTTATGCGAGTACAACTCCTAATGCAATGGAATACACATCGACATGCCCATAAAAATCCTTGCTCTAATCTGGAAAGACTAGAATGGGTGTAGTAATCATTTTTTGTTTCAGTGTGTCGAAGCTTTGTTGGCACTCTTATGTCCAACTGAATTGACAATATTTCTTCAAAGGATTCTCCATGGGTGTTGTAATCTGGGCATATCCTTTAATGAACTTCCTTTAGTATCCCGTGTGTCCCAGCACAGTGCACAATTGTTTGGCTAAAGTAGGACGGGGTAGATCAACTATAATGGAAATTTTAGATGGGTCTACCAACAATCCCTGCTTGCATACGATATGAACTAAGAGCACTCCAAATGGTGAGAAGAATATTCACTTCTTCAGATTCAATTCAATTTGACACTGCCTGCATTTATCCAACATTAGCCTTAGACATTCAATATGATTTTTCAGTAAACTAAAAATAGTCCAATCATCAAAATATGATTCTAAAAATTTATGCAAAAACTTCTTGAATGCTTCGACCACCACCCTGGAAAAGATGGTTGGGGAATTCTTCAATCCAAATGGCATCATTTTATACTAGTAGGATCCCCATTCTGTTGCAAATGTGGTCTTGTGGTGATCTTCCTTTGCAATCCGAATCTAATGGTATCTTGAAAATCCATCTGTAAAAGAATATACTTCATGGTCTCCCACATTATCTAACACTTCGTCAATGAATGGTGTAGGAAAAGGATCATGAAAACATGCATCATTCAGCTTCCTGAGATCTACGCATATCTTTATTTCTCCTATCTTCTTGTCTTGCACCACCATAAGGATAATCCATTCTGATTCCTCCACAGGTTCTATAATTCATGTTTCCAGCATCCAATCGAGCTCAATTTTGACTTTCTCCTTATATTTAGGGTTCATTATGTAGGGTCTATGTTTCACTAGTATTGCATATGGTTTCAAAGGGATCCTCATCTCTCCCATAGG
>JASDQU010260846.1:0-15651 GCA_032191745.1 Picea mariana
TCTGGTAGATCCTTTGCTTCAAATAAATAGAATTTTCTCTGAGTTTTTGGAAGCTGATCTTCAATTTACTTACCAACAAACTTGATTGATTGAAATTTCAATTTTGGTTTCACTAGCCACTTGTCTATTAGGGTAATATCCATTTCCTTTAATTGTGAAATTTCCAACTGAATTTTGTTCAAAACCTCTTTGAAATTAAACTAGTGTCTTACAATGTTTATCTGTCCTAATTGCCTAGTGAAATTGTCTCTGCCGATACCCAATGATTCCTTGTCCAATAAATCAAAGATTATTTCACAATCATCTTTGATGTCTTTGACTATTTTCTTATATTCTGCTATGTTGTTTTCCCATACCCTGAGCATGATATCGCCTCTGATCTTCTATGTGACAGAAAGCTTTAAACTTTTTGATACTTCTTCATTTTCAGAACATACAACTACCTTTTGGAAAGTGGCCCTTACTGCTTTATCTTCTTTTTATCTAAAAATAATGTTATCAAAAGAATTATTTGTTTCTTGAAAATAACTATGAATAATATCTACTTGGGAGATTACTTTCTGTTGCTCAGCTTCTATCTTCACATGTATTTCCAATGATTGGTCTTGAAAAAATTTCAGGTCTATAACCTGGCCTTTAATTGAATTCAATTTAACATGTGGTTGTCTTACCCATTCTTCTTGTCGAATAACTTGTATTTGACTAGCCTGCATTTTCTCGTTCATCTCGTCCAGACTTGTCTTAAGTGATTGAATTTCTTACTTGTCATCAACTTTGGCCTGCTCTAGATCTTTATTTATTTCTTCTTTGATATTTTTCTTGGTATCTTTTATTTGACCTTGCAAATGGGTTATCCTACAGTTACTCTGTTACAACCTTGCTCTCATATTTCTAACCGTGAAAAGATTTGTTTTTTCCAACACTCCCATGGAGTCTTCCACCTCTGTAGCAAAATCTCCCTCTTCGAAGTTTTTCCCATCCACCAGCACTATGTGTTTATTTACCATACCACCTTCTCTCATATACATCTCTTTTCTTAATACAGCCTTCCTCTTTTTACTAGAAGAAGTAATCAGAGGGAGGAATTTCTTGTCTGAAGATAGGGTCGAGGTCACTAGCATATATGACTCCTACCTGAGGGAAACGAAAAGTAGACTGTAAAGGGGTCAAGGAAGTGATGGGATTACCCAACTCTATGGATTTTGTTTCCCTTGTTGTCTTGGGAGTATCAATATGAATAGTTTATGGTGAAGGGGGGGTAGATTGACTAGAATCGGGAGTTGTCTTAGACTCTTTTTCTGCTTCTACTCCAGTATTCTCTATCTGTGGGAATTCTTTGTTTTGTGAAGACCCTTCAACCTCTTGTGGGTTTTCCTCAGTGTCTTATTTATTCCGTTTTTTTGTCCAAATCTCGGGGGAATTTTTTCTTGTTCTGGAGGGGATGTTGTTGTTTCACCCTGCAATACTTTAGGCAAACTGCTTCATATGTGTCTCTCGAAAGTTTGAAGACTAGTTTGCAAATCAGATGATAACACTTGTACCCTGTCTAACACTTCCTCATAGGTTTTGACCCCTTTGAAAACGTCATCATGAGGGGATTCCTCATATTCAAAATCTTTCATGCCACAACAAGCCATGTGGCTTCCCACTATTTGATAAGGGTCGTGCTTCCTATGTTCAATATTCACCAACTTGACTTCCTCTAGGGATGCAACTTCAAACTTAGAGTGACCCATGTTGAGTAGTGAAAACCTTCCAATATGTACAGAAAAGACTGGCCAAAACTTATTTTAAGATGTCTTCGGTTCTATTCCAATATTGCCTGTTATTATCTGATGAGATACCTCCCTGCATACTAGCCTGTCAGGGAGGAATTTAGGAAGTGCATGAGGAGGGATTTAGCATTCGAAAACCCTGATATAGAAGAAATTCTCCTTAATAAACCAATCGGCAACTGCCTTGAGATTTCCTATGACCGACTCCGAAATACTAGTGGGTGTACAACCATACAACATCTAATGCACTGGTATCACAATGAAATGACAAATTTCATAAAATGAATCCTTAACATTTTATTCCCATAGCTTAGAATGATATTCATGAATTGGTTCAATGCAGGTTGGGTTCCAACTCCAATTCATCAAAGGGAAAGGAGTCGTGAAACATATAGTGTCCATGATATATGTTGACATGTAAAAGGCTACTGGTCAGCCGTTGGATCTCGCGGTTTGATACTCCACAACCTCCTGAGCTAGATTATTTGATAGAATGTTTTTCTAGTTGAAGCTATATCCTTCAATTGCTTCATGTAAAAGGGGCACCCATTCTGCAGGGAAATGGGTAGGACTTTTCTTCCCAAAAAATCTACCATGTACTCATTGAAAGAGGTTGTGGCATAAACGTTATGGGTATTGGCCCTAAATTTTGGTGGGTGTCTCCACCAGTCTTTGATTATGTCGGGGTATGTTTGGTCTTCTTCTGTGCATTCTTTCCTTTGAAATTCACTTACAAATTCTTTATTTTAAATGTATTTAGAATTGGTAGACAGTTTATACATTACTTGTATATGTTCCAGTCTAAAAGAGTGAATGACGACCCCTTGGCTGTCCAGAATGCTTCTGGTTTACACGTCTATCCTCTTCAAAGCCCAACTGATCATGTCGTTGTATGTCATGAGTCGTGGGCGCGTGGCTAGTTTATGAATTTTAGACTCTACTATGTCCTGGAGTTTGTTTTCGGAATCATGAGGAAAATTCTTGATTTTGTAGTCCAGGGTTTCAAAAATTTGCCTCCATGATTTGATGGAATATATGGCATGCGGTGTAGTATAAGACACAACATCTCCTTTTGGGCTTGAACTTTCAGCTGCATTTTCAATTTTCTTGGGTGCCTTTCTAGGTGCCATAATGTTTGTGTTCAGAATAAATTTCTGTCATAGAGAGAAATGTGTCAATTTGTTGAATGCAATTCACTTCTGAATTCAAACGATAAGAATGAAATTCAAAAAACCAAACTTCTATTAACCTTTAACTCTTTTTACGATGATTATACTGAGACAGGTGGTAAAACGTTAATGTCTTAATGGGGGAGATATGCCCAGATACACGCAGTTAATTCAAAAATATCTCTATTCATTTGTTATGGAAATACCGTATATTGGCGACTTCAAACTAAAGCTTCGAAAGGACTACTTCCAATGAATCCCAAAATGTGAAATGCGGAACATTCTTTTAAATCTTTAATAATCTCATTTTAAACTAATTTAAATCTATTTTAAACCTTGTTAAAGAAAACTCGCGATTCCACATTTCCAAATTTTGGGGATCCTGTACCCATGAGATATGTCATTAGGAAATCCCAAATCGCGAAATCATGATGGGATTAGTTTATGTGTTGATTACTTGTATTAATGCTTTAATCAATTAATATTAGTAATTAACTTCTTCCTTTTGGAAAATCAAGGATCGGGAGTTCAGGGGCTAGCACTTTGACAACACTTTAATACAAAGAAACCCGAATCGCGAAATATTAAATTGTTGATCATTTTTAAGAGTTTAATTAATTACAATTAGAGGATACTTTGTGAAACGCGCGTCGGGGTTTATATCACCTACTTTTTCCTTTCTTGTTATTACTTTAATATAAAAAAAATTCCGGATTTTGGCACTAGGAAATCAAGAGTTGTTAATTAGGAAAACATGCTTTGTGAAATGATGAATCCAGAAATGCGAAAAATTGAAAGGCTTTCGACTCTTTTTTAGGGTTAAGGGTGGCTCCTTGACTAGAAAAAAGCGACGCTTCAGGTTTAAAGGGATACAAAATTTAAACTTCGTATCAACATTAGGCTCCATCTAGGGATCTTGTTTCCTTGTGGGATGAGAAGAACATGTAGACCAAGTTCCTTCGTTGGGTGAATGGGGCCAATAATTTAACTTTGCGAAACAAACAAGGAGGGAAAACGAGACAAGACTTTAGGATCTCTGTGTTTGATTTTGAAAATTCTTCAAAAATAAAACATCTGATTTTCTCGAGTTAGGTTCTCAATAGATTTCCTTTTCTGAAACTGACCTCAGATCTGTATAGGATAATCAAAACCAAATTAATCATTCTACCAGGTTTCAGCTGATTCTGTTTGCATCAAGGTAAAGTAAATTTAAAGGTGTTAAATTAGGGGATCCCAAAAACTTATAATGTGAATCCAGCTGAGAGAAGAAAAGCTATCAGAGCATATTGTAATTCATGTATAACAGCCTTATCATATATGAAGATATTTCTTACCACCAGCGACCCTGTTCAGTACCCCGGTGAAGTTATCCGACTTCCCATATCAAATTTCCTTTCACCACTTCATTGTTTTCTAGCATTTAAATGTTGAGATGATGGAAATCAATATAATGAATTTACTTTCTTCATCTCTTTGGACTAGATGGGGGCAATCAATATTGAATTTCCTTTCACCATCTACTTGTGTATCTTTTCTTTTAATATGAAGTGGGGGCAATCGATCAGTATGTAATATACTCAGGAAGATATCCGCTTGAAATTTTTAAGAACAGAGGCCTGCCAACTCACTTAAATGGCTCTGGACTAATCCTCTCTCTTTCCTTCAAACATCATTGGCTTTAGGGTAATTCTTGAGGGAAACTTCTTGACATATTTTTAAGGGATTTCCTTGAGAAAAATGAATCGGTTTATTCTTGTTACGAGAGTTAATAATATTAGGATTAAACTAGGCATACTTTTGGTTTAGCTAAAGTTAAAGAACTATAAACTCAACCTATTCTCGTTTTTGAAGGTTTGACTAAGAATTTTCAGAACCAAAGTGAAACATTTCTTTTCTCAAAGAACTCATGATAAACATTCAGGGTTAGGTGATGAGCAGACTTCACTATGCTTAAGGGGAAAGTAAAGGGCTTTAGAAGGACTACAACACACATGACCATTCTTAAAGATTTTTTTTTCTTTTTGTTTTAGTGATAACATCGGCACCAATTGAACTAATGATTTATTTATTCATATCTCTTAGGGTAATTTATCTTGAATTTTTAGAGAAAAATCTCATACCTTGGTAACTCCTAGTTTGTTGGCCAAAAGGTTGTTAATTTCTTACCTTTTTCATTCGAAGACAATTAATATACTTATTTGCACCTGTTGCCTTTTAAGCATCTCTAGTCTCTTGGTTGGTCAACAACTTTTCTACAAAATAAGTCAGCATGCTGATTGTCAGGAAATCTCATGAATATATATATATATATATATATATATATATATATATATAGATCTGGTGAAAAAACTTACCAAGGAAATGAAATTATACAGTAAGCATGAAAGCAAACCGGTATGTACAATGAGAGTTCAGAAACACATTATTGCATGAAGTGTTTGAGGTGTCACCCATTTACAGGGGCGTTGAGAATGTTTCCATCAAGATTTTCTAATAAAAAAACATTTTTTCCCTCAGAAGCTGAAATCTTATATGGGCCGGACCAGATTGGATCAAACTTGCCATGTTTACCAGTGTCTTCTCTCCTAGCTTCCCATTTCAGGACCATATCACCAGGGAGGAAATCTCTATCTTTATCTTTTCGTCCGAATAAGGCCTTCATGTTATCCTGATATCTCTGTAACCTTTCATTCACTTTGGCCCAATTTTGCTGAACTTCAACTAGTTGGTTTATCCTCCTGGTAACGTTGTTGGGTTCTTCATTTGAATCTTGCCAAATTTTCATCATGGGTAGAGAAAGATTTATTGGTAAAATGACATCGGTGCCATATACCATTTGAAAAGGGGAAATTCCAATTGATGTTTTGGTACTTATCCTGTTATCCCATAGAGAATATTTTAAATGGATATGCCATGCTTTTTTCGTTTTCAGTCAAAACCTTTTTTATCATGGTAATCAGACTTTTATTAGATGATTCAGCTAGGCCATTACCCTGTGGATAGTAGGATATGGAGTGTCCTAGTATGATGTTATATTTTTGGCAAAAGCTAATCATTTCCATTGACTTAAATGCTTGCACATTATCAGTGACTATCTTTCAGGGACAACCAAATCTAGATAGAATATTTTCTTCTAGGAAAATGATTACTACTGAGTCAGTTGCATTTCTCATAGGAATCGCTTCCACCCATTTTGTGAAGTAGTATGTAGTCGTTATAATCCACTTGTGTTGTGCGTTGGAGTGGGGATGAATTTATCCAATGAAATCAAGACCGCATTGCTGAAATGGAGCTTCGGTTTTAACCAGGACTAAAGGTAAGGTCGGGACTTTCTATTTTCCTATAAACATATGGAAAGGAGTACAAGTTCAGACTTTATTGTTCACATCTATGAATAATTTAGGCTAGTAATACCTGGCTCTTAAAATTTTATAAGCTATTGCTCACCAAGCATGGTGTCCTCTGCACACTCCCATGTGGAATTCATCGATAACCCTTTCTGTTTCGGTCTCAACTAATCAACTTAGCAGGAAACCCAGAGGGTATTTCCAATACAATTTACCATCTATGATACAATTTTTTATAGCAAGTAACTTTAGTGTCCTAGTTTTAGAAGGGGTTAACTCACTGGGACATTTAAGGGTCAATAGATAAGAAACAATATTGTGATACTAGACTGAAGTGGAGAACTTGTCTTGGATCTCAGTTGTGGGTGCAGTAATGTCAAGCTCATCTATTTCTATAAATCCCTCGCTCTCTTGCAATTGATTTATTCCAAGTACTTTCAAATTTGATTTGGCTAGAAATTTGGCCAGACCCTGACCTTTGATAATTTTAGTTGGTTTGACTGCCAGGTTGAACTCCTAAATTTTAGCCAGCCACCTGCTTCTTCTTCCATCATTGTCGGGTTGCACTAGTATATATTTAACAGAACTTGAAGGCACGTAGGCAATGATCTTTGAGTGCAAAATGTAGGTTCTAAAATCCTTGAGAGCTTTTACCATTGCATAAGCTTGTTTTTCCAATATGTCATACTTCAACTCAGCGTCTCTGAGACTTCTGCTAAAAAATGCTATAGGTTGCTCAAATCCTTCCTCATTTTTCTGTAACAAGACAACCGCGATTGTTTGTCCAGAGGCAAAAGAGAAAATCAAAAACTCTTTTGTGTAATATGGGCTTGCAAGGATTGGTGCTTCACTTATTACATTCTTGATTCGTTGAAATGACACTTTAGCTTTGCTTGTCCATTTCACCTCACTGTTCTTTTTAAGCATATCTATAATCAATTTAATGATTTCAGCAAAGTTAGGGATGAATCTTCTCAAGAAGTTTATTTTTCCTAAAAAAGGCTAAATTTCTTTTACATTTCTAGGAATATTTATGGTATCTATTGCCTCAACCCTTTTGGGATCAATTTTGATTCCATCTCTAGACACGATATGACCCAAGAGTTTACCTTCTTTCATTGCAAAATGATATTTCTTGGGATTAAGTGACAAATCGAATTTGTGACATTTCTAAAAAGTTTGTTTGAGGTGTATTAAGTGTTCTGCATCAGACTTAGAGAAAACAGTCAGATCATCAAAATAGATAACAACGAACTTATCTCTTTCTCCCACGAAAGTGATATCCATGGCTCACTGAAAAGTTTCTCCTGCATTCATCAAACCAAAATGCATTTTGTCATATATAAAAGTACCCCAAGGGGTAGTGAACATTGTTTTTTCTTTGTCATCTTGGTGTACTGCAATCTGATTGTAACCTGAAAAACCATCAATCATGGACATTTTGTTAGCTCCAACTACTTTTTCTAAAACATGATCCATCTTAGATAATGGATTATTGTCTTTAAGAGAGGATCGATTGAGGTTTCTAAAATCTACACACATCCTGATCTCACCGTTTTTCTTTCTCACTTGGAATAAATTGGATACCCACTCAGAGTATCTCAGTGGGACAATGATTTTAGCATCCAAAAGATTTTTGACTTCTTTTTCTATTACTGGTAGTAGGATGGGTTAATTTACCTAAGTTTTTTCTTAAAAGGTTTGATGCCTGGCTTCAAAGGAATTTTATGTTCCATAATGTGAGTGTCATAAGTTCTCAATTCCTCATAAGACCAAGAAAAAATGTCCTTATATTGTCTAAGTAACTCTGCATACTTTCTTTTGATTTCGGGAGACAGATACTTGGATAATTTCACCAACCTAGGAACCTTTTTATTACCTACATTGCAATCCTCAACCTCCTCTAGCTGAGGCTATAAAGTAGTCTTCAAAGGAATGTCATCATGACTAAATAGCCTTTCTAAGGGGATCATACCCTTAGGTATCTGATTATTTTTTAAAACAAGCATCTGGTGGTTAGCAATTTTATCATGAAACTTTTGGGGTTCTTCGCCTTCCTACATGATCCAAATAGGATCATTCTAGTTTTCTTGGTTAGCATGCGTCTCAGCAAAGTCATCAACTATCTCTAAATTTTTTTGGAGTTGTTCATCCTCTTCAAAAACTTACCAATGTTGTATGTTGTTTAGTATGGAAGGCCTATGTCTCATTAGTATATGGTATTTTAATTTGAAAGTAGTGGGAGGTGTGAATGTTGATGCCGCTTTGGCTAACACATCAGCCTGTTGATTTTATGCTCTTGGAATGTAATGCACATTAACAGAGGAGAAATTTTTTTTGATCAGATCCTAAATACAATTCTGATAAGATCTTAACCTAAGATGTTTGGCCTGGTATTGACGATTTACCTGTTTCATGATTAACTCTACATCGCTAAAGACTTCCAAGTTTCTAATTTTCATTCTCCTCACATCTTCCAATACTAGTATTAGGGCTTCATACTCACATACATTGTTAGTGTGGTCAATATTCCACTATAATCTATAAGAGAAAGGGATAATGAATTTTTCATCAAGAGCCACAAAAAACACCCCAGCCCCGACACCAAAATAAGACAAGGCACCATCAAAAAACATTTTCCAAACATCAGTGCTATATACGTCTTGTTTTATTTTTTCTTTTTCTTTTTAATTTTCTATACAACTTTCTTGTATACACATATCGATATCATTGTTGATAGATAAAATACAATTGCCTAAATCTTGGTCAGCAATATAAATAGGGTAGTTGTTTTGGTTATGTGGATCACTTACCGTGAATGCTAATCTGGTTTCTCTGTACAAATGTGTGAACTGTCCTCCAAAGACCGGGATCATGGCATACGTCATGTCGATTTGGAGGGATCCTCCAAGTTTAGCGCCCCAAGACCTTGATAAGAGCATATCGTACTTTGGGGGTATATCAATGACAACTACATGCATTAGAACACCTTTCATGGGTATATGTGCAAGATTTACGACCAAATCCTTTATCATGCCTATACACTTAACCTTTCTTGAATCGAAAGAATATAAATCTCCATAAGGTCTGGTAATTTCAAGACTGAGTCTCTCCATAATGGCTTTAGGCATTACATTGTGAGAGGCTCCAAAATATAACATGCAATTATGGAGTAAGTGATCATGCATAGTCAGAGTGATATAGAAAGGGGCAACAGTTTCTGTGGCACCATCAAAATGTGGGCCGAAAATTATGTTAGTCTTGTCATCTTCTAAATTTATAACATCGGCCTAACTTTCGTTTTCTGAAAAACTGATTAATTTCGCAATTTATTTCCTATAAATTGGGGTTTTCGCCAGTTCAACAATAGGTATAGGGATTTTAATTTTATTTATTTCATTTTCCATATTAAAACTTCCTATTGTTTTGTTTATTTCTATGATTTGGTTTTCTACCCCCTTCTTTTCATCTTTTTTAGTAGTGAGGTTTTAGTTTCAATTACAGGGTCCTTTGTTTTCTGCACGTTTGCAGCTGATGTCTCTGTTGGCTTTGTCTTGGTAGGCTGTGTGTCATCGGTTCTAGTTCTTATAGTCTGTTTCGCGACATTTTTTGAAATTGACTCGTCTGTTTCACCCCTCGGCAAAATATTTTTCACGGAGGGAGTTGCGAGGCTCTTGTTCCTAGGCCTTAGATTGTACTTTTGGTGGAGTTCAGCCATTATATCATTTGTAATTTCCTGATAGGTTGAATCTTCAATAATACCATTATTTTTTTTATTTCGGAATCTATCTTTTGTAGTCACGGATCTTTCATAATCTTGTTTTGTTAAAAAAGGTTGTAGTCACTCATTGCCAAGATTATTGATGTATTCCTCTAGTTCCTCAAAATCGTCCACATCTTCTCCTCCGATAAAGTTTTCTCTTTTAAAGAAGGCTTGGATTTTTTGATCCTCATTCTTAATATGCCTTGGTGGATTTTGAGGGTTAGGATTCCTTCTGAAATCCTTTCTCGGAAAATGCTCATTTTTCTCTTAATCTAGTTCCATCCTTAAGATCTTATTTGAGAGCTCTTTGATTATTCTATCCATGTCATCTATTTTTTCTTCTGAAGATCTTCCTGATCTGGACGGTCCCCCTTGATCTCTATATCTTATGGTTTCTTTGTTTCTGGTTTCAAATTTGGTTTTAAACTTTCCTGATGCCATCATGTTTGACTCAATCTCTAAGAAATCATCTTGCATCTTAGTGAGGTCTACTGATCTCCTCTCCCTCAATAACAGAGAGAAATCAGGGTCGAAAGCCACAACGAAGGTTACTTTTACTGCAGGTTTAGAGGGCTTGACCTCGGCTGGAATATTATCATACAATTTATTGAACCTCTGGGTGAACTCGAGAAATGATTCAGAGTGTTTCTTTTTTAGATCCCCAAATTCAATTAGATAATAGAGATGATCTTTCCTTTCCCCCCACTTTCTAATAAAAGAATTTCTGAGTTCCTCATAAGACAATATAGATCTTTCTACTAGACCTTGGAACCAGGTTCTTACCTGTCCTTCAAAAGTTTGGACCAGTAGTCTCGAATAAACGTATTCACATTCGATTCCAAGTATATCGACGAATTGGTCAAATAAATTGATGTGTTCGGCGGCAGTCAAATCACCTTCTCCTATTAATTTTGGAAGATTCTTCATGTATTTTTTAGGTAAGTCATGTAGGGGAATTGAGAGGATCAAAGGGGAATATCTAGAAGCCACTTTTGGAGAGAGTCTAGGGGGTGGTATTTGGTCGCTTTCTCCTCCTCCTCCAGCTCCACCTCCAACAACACCTCCTCCAGCTACAGCCATTGGTGATTTAGAAGTTGTTTCTTGGAAATTATGAGGAATGGTTTTAGGAAACATGTTATCAATATACAAGAAACTCGAGGAAGGGGAACTAGGGAAGAGTGGACTAGTTTCTTCAGACTCACAAGGTGAATATAAAGGAGAATCAACAGAATTTGCGTCAATAAGAATAAGATGATCGTAGGAATTCTGAGAAATAGAAAAATGAACTTCATGGATTGAAGAAGTGTCAATCGGAGCGGGAAGTGGTGCATATCTCTTACCTTTGTTGGTGAAAGAAAATGGTTGGGAGAATTTCAGTTTTAAAATCAGGCGAGACCAAACCAGGCTCAAAGGTTGTAATTTTATTGGTAGATAATCCCCCGTGGTATGATGGGGTATTCGATCCTTCAAAGAGATCACTGGTGTTCGAATCTATAGTTTTAGGTTGATAAACCTATTTGTTGATGTCACAGTATGTTTAAGATATCTTCTTGATTTTAAATTTTTTTATGGATCTGGGACAGAGGAAGTTTATTTGTCATCTGGGTTTCTTCTGGTATTCTTTCAGTTACAAACCAATTTATTTATCGTTGATTCACCAACTGAAAGATAAAGGTATCCTTATAATTTTTTTGATCTTTGTTCACTATCAAAGATAGAAAGTCTCAAAGTCATTCTTCCTAGGGAAATGATTCGTTTCTTCGTTCCTCGGCAATGGCACCAAAAAGATGTTGTTCCTGAGTTTGTACTTTAAGGCTCTAAAGTACACCGTAAAGGCATCTGAAAGATAGAGAGGGCTAAGGATAAAAAGGTAGGTTATATGAAAAGGGATATTTTTGGTTCCTTAACAGTCTTTGTCTAGCTTGCCAGTTTTCCTGGATGCTAATGTCTCTTTCAATAACTTCCCATGAGCATTATAACTCAACTCGGTTGTTTTTTGTCTGTAATATGGTGTTAAATAAGTTTAAATCAATGCTCATTTGATATGATAGTCCAAGTTCGATATTAGGTTGTTTTGTGGCTGGGACAGTCATGGGTGAAAAGGATATAAAGGGTAAAATCTTGTGTTTTCTTTAAGAATTCGCTATTTCTGCTTCAAAACAATGTAAAAACAACCTTCAAAAACCTTGAATTAATAGTGTGACGAAACCAAAGTCCGTTTCTGGTATCTAAGTTAAATTTTGAAAAAAGGGGATATGCATGAAGTGAAAATAAAACATAAATCTGTCGAACAGGGTGAGGCATCAATTAAAGAGGAATCTCACTTCATTGACAAAAGAAGAAAATAATCAAGAAAAACTCTTAATGAAGCATATGATATTGAAAATTAAAACATTTGCAAGTCTTATATCTTTTGATAGTTGATACAGAGGAAAATCTGTAAACAACTAAAATGCAAGAATAATTGTTTACCATAGTAGAGGTTGTACTAAATTGTAGTTAAGAATTCATTAAAAGATATATGAAAAATATGAAACAACGAAGAAACACATAACTCAAATTCGACCAGATATGGAATCTTCACTCTGCATTTGTATTAATTCAATTTATCAATGTATGAAATTTCTGGGAGACTTTGGTAGATCCTTTTCTTCAAATAAATAGAATTTTCTCTGAGTTTCTGGAAGCTGATCTTCGATTTCCTTACAAGCAAACTTGATTGATTGAAATTTCAAGTTTGGTTTCACTAGCCACTTGTCTATTAGGGTAATATCCATTTTCTTTAATTGTGAAATTTCCAACTGAATTTCGTTCAAAACCTCTTTGAAATTCAACTAGTGTCTTACAATGTTTATCTGTCCTAATTGCCCAGTGCAATTGTCTGTGTCGATACCCAGTGATTCCTTGTCCAATAAATCAAAGATTATTTCACAATCATCTTTGATGTCTTTGACTATTTTCTTATATTCTGCTATGTTGTTTTCCCATGCCTTGAGCATGATATCGCCTCTGATCTTCTCTGTGACAGAAAGCTTTAAAATTTTCGATACTTCTTCATTTTCAGAACATACAACTACCTTTTGGAAAGTGGCCCTTGCTTCTTTAACTTCTTTTTCTCTAAAACTTATGTTATCAAAAGAATTACTTGTTTCCTGAAAATAATTCTAAATAATCTCTACTTGGGAGATTACTTTCTGTTTCTCAACTTCTATCTTCGCATGTAATTCCAGTGATTGATCCTAAAAAACTTTCAGGTCTATAACCTGGCCTTTAATTGAATTCAATTTAGCATGTAGTTGTCTTACCAATTCTTCTTGCGGAATAAATTGTATTTGACTAGTCTGCATTTTCTCGTTCATCTCATCCAGACTTGTCTTAAGTGATTGAATTTCTTTCTTGTCAGCGGCTCTGGCCTACTCTAGACCTTTATTTATTTCTTCTTTGATATTTTTCTCGGTATCTTTTAGTTAACCTTGCAAATGGGTTATCCTGCGGTTACTCTGTTCCAACCTTGCTCTCATATTGCGAACCATGAAAATATTTGTTATTGTCAATGCTCCCATGGAGCCTACCACCTTTGTAGAAAAATCTCCCTCTTCCAAGTTTTTCCCATCCACCAACACTCTGGGTTTCTTTACCATACTACCTTCTCTCATATACATCTCCTGTTTTAATACATCCTTCCTCTTTTTACTAAAGAAGTAATCAGAGGGAGGAATTTCTTCTCTAGAGATAGGGTCGAGGTCACTAGCATATATGACTCCTGCCTGAGGGAAACCAAAAGTAGATTGTAAAGGGGTCAACAAAGTGATGGGATTACCCAACTCTGTGGATTTTGTTTCCCCTGTTGTCTTGGGAGTATTAATATGAATAGTTGATGGTGAAGGGGGGGAAGATTGACTAGACTCGGGAGGTGTCTCAAATGCTTTTTCTGTTTCTACTCTAGGATTCTCTGTCTGTGGGAATTTTTTTTTTTTGTGATGACCCTTCGAACTGCTATGGGTTTTCCTTAGTCACTACTTTATTTCGTGTTTTATGTCCAAAGCCTGGGGGATTTTTTTCTTGTTCTAGAGGGGATGTTGTTGTTTCACCCTACAATACTTTGGGGAAACCGCTTCATCTGTGTCTCTAGAAAGTTTTAAGATGGATTTGCAAATCAGATGATAACACATGTACCCTATCTATCACTTCCTCATAGGTTTTGACCCCTTTGAAAATATCATCGCGAGGGGATTCCTCATGTTCAAATGCTTTCATGCCACAGTGAGTCATGTGGATTCCCACTGCTTGATAAGGGTCGTGATTCCTATGTTTGATATTCACCAAATTGACTTCCTTTAGGGATGCAGCTTCAACCTTAGAATGACCCAGGTTGAGTAGCGAAAACCTTCCAATCTGTACAGGAAAGACTAGCCAAAATGTCTTTTGAGTTGTCTTCAATTCTATTCCAATACCGCCTATTATTATCTGATGATCTACATCCCTGCACACCAGCCTGTCAGGGAGAAATTTAGGAAGTGCATGAGGAGGGATTGAGCATTCAAAAACCCTGATATAGGAGAAATTCTCCTCAATAAACCAATCGACAACCTCCTTGATATTTCCTATGACCAACTCTGAAATACGGGGGGGTGTATAGCCATACAACATTTTATGCACTAGTATCACTATGAAATGAAACATTTCATAAAAAGAATCCTTAAGAATTTCTTCCCATAGCTTAGAATGATATTCATGAATTGGTATAGTGGAGGTTGGGTTCCAACTCCAATTTATCAAAGGGAAAGGAGTCGTGAAACATATAGAGTCCATGATATATGCCAACATGTAAAAGGATACTGGTTGGCCATTGGATCTCGTGGTTGGATATTCCATAACCTCTTGAGCTAAGTTATCTGATAGAATTTTGTTCTAGTTGAAGCTATATCCTTCGGCTGCTTCATGTAAAAAGGGCACCCATTCTGCAGGGAAATGGGTAGGACTTTTCTTCCCAAAAAGTCTACATAACATCATAGCCACATAAACCATGTACTCATTCAAAGAGGTTGTGGCATAAACATTATGGGTATCGACCCTAAATTTTGGTGGGTATCTCCACCAGTATTTGATTATGTCGGGGTATGTTTGGTATTCTTCTGTGCATTCTTTCCTTTGAAATTCACTTACAAATTATTTATTGTAAATGTATTTAGAATTGGGAGACAATTTATACATTACTTGTATATGTTCCGGTCTGAAAGAGCCGATGATGACCCCTTGGCTGTCCAGAATGATTCTAGTTTTCACGTCTTTCCTCTCCAAATCCCAACTAATCATGTTGGTGTATTTAATGAGTTGTGGGTGTTACACATCAAATTTACTCACTTTGATAGTGTCGCAAGTGTCATCATTACAAAGGTCGTGAGTGGCGCATTTTTCTCACAAGGTTGCAAGTGTCGCATGTTGCTCGCAAGTGTCACAAGAGAGCATACTTCTATGATGCCTATGTCGTGCCTATAACGACATGAGAAAGACACTTGAAACACCTCAAACATCTAATTTGGAATAGGAGAAATGAGTCAACAGGCTTGCAAACCTTTTGCCACCTGAAAGCACCC
>JASDQU010260847.1:0-15651 GCA_032191745.1 Picea mariana
TATCATATTTATCATACTTCAATGCCTAAACTATGATGTACAATTCCTTATCTTATTTGGGGTATATTATGATTGCACCAACAAAAGTTTCAAGTGTTATGTTATCCAACTCCTTCTTTGTATCAAAGGTTCCGCCATTATGTATCATGCGAAATTTTCTTTGATTTCAAATGAACTTGCAAGTTTCATTAGATTTAATATTGATGCATTACAATTCTTTCATGTCAAAGCTTCAGTTACTTGGTTTCCAATTGCAATGAATTGAAAGGTTATACTTGCCTTTTCTAATGTGCATTGAAGAGACATTTCATTCCTAAATAATTTGCTAACCCCATGAATTACCTTGGTTCAATTAAATTATCTTGGATCAACCAATTTACAACGAATTTTATATTTCTTAGGTCAATACAAAATTCACATCCTCTAACTACAAAATCCATACAAAACAATAATTGTTTTCCAAGCTCATATTTCTTCATGTTGGCTTGCAATTAATTGTGGGTTAATATGGCATTACCATATTACAATGTAATATGGTATACCATATTACAATGTAATATGGTAATACCATATCTCGTGTAATTGTTTTTAAAAAACTTAATTCCATCGTCGCAATATCGACGATAGTTCATCGGAAAAAAATTGCATTTTGACCACCATGGCAATAGCGACGAACTTTCGTTGCAAGTTGCCACAGGTTTTCGTCGCACATACAACATCTTCGTTGTAACTTTGGTCTTGATGAATCAATGTCGTCGCTATTGCCATGGGTATTCGTCACAAGTTGCCACAGTTTTTCGTCGCACATACAACATCTGTGTCATAAGTTTTTGACTTGTCATAAATTTTCGTCGCAATTGCAACGAAATTTCATCGTAATTTCCACGGTTGTTCGTTGTACTTGCGACGTGGTTTTGTCATAATTGCGATGATGCAAAGTGTTAACCGAACTTGAATGTGGTGACACATGGAGAGATAATTTCATCTATGTTTCCACGCACACCTGGATCGTCGATAGAGAGACAAAATTATTCCAACGAAAAAAAAACTCGGCTTTCATGGAAAGTGCGACGGATAAGTCTAGCAATATCAACGAAAAACCGTCACAAATTTGGTCATATGTATTAGTGTGACACCGACAAAGCTCAACCCTAACTACATGGAACAAGATGTTAGAAATAATAGGTGTTCTCGTTTAACCATAGACAATATAGAAATTTGTCACCCAACCATAGGCCAAATCCACTCCCAAGCACCTTAACCTTGACAGAGAGAATAATTCTAGAAGAAACCCTAGAACCAATAGCATATCAATGTAGCGTACCTCTCTCTAGATCTAGTGCATAAGGCAGAAATTCCAAACCATAACCAAGAGAAATTCCAAGCCTAAAACTGGAAATACAAGTTGCAGTAGTTGCAGCTGTAGCTACTCTCCAGACTTGCGCACTTACTAAATTTCTGCAGTGCACACTAGATTTACTCAGTTGTGAGTTGTATGTGTCCAAATGAGCTCTAGCATCCTATATTTATACTTCTCTTCCTTATTTTTTTGGGCCAACTTCTCTTTCTGGAGGATAAAAAACTCAATATTGATTATTTTCTTTAGTCGACTTGTCTTCTAGGGTTATGTCTAATGCTTTAGGGTTTCTTCTTCCTTCCCAGAATATTCTATTCTTGTCAAGGTTACACGTGGAGTTTTAATATCTCTCGCAGCTACCATAATACGAACACTCCCTCCTAGCTACGGAGGTATTGAAAGCAATGGTCTTGAGCTCAAACATATCATTCAAATGGTAGCATCATCATATCCACACAGGATATCTCATTATTAAATCACGAGCACCATCATTACTATCAGTATCATCTGATAGCATCAATTGCATCATCTCTTGAAGCCATACTTCATATGAGTAATCATGCATGGTGTTGAATAAGTCACTCACTCCTCAGAGTGATACAAGAACTATTCTTCTAATCCAGATCACAAAAGAATAAGTGTTCCAACAAATGTTGGAATCCACACCATGGGCTACAAGGACTATTCTTCTAATCCAGACATACATCATAGAAGAATAATTGTCCCAAAATATTTTATGCCTAGAGAATATCTGTCCACAAGCACACTGACTATCCATCTAGCTAGTAATCATTTCCAACACTACTGATAGTCTTCATGGAAATCAGAACAATGTCATTCAACAGAACACAACTGTGTCTATCCATAGTAGTACACAACTAATATTCATTGGTACACAACCACACCAAGTAGCACACGACTACTTAATTAGGGACATAGTCACAACCAATGGAACACATCCACCACAGTAGCATACATCTATTGTCCAGAGACATATAGTCTCCACAACAATCATATCATCTGATATCAACCTGCATAAAACAATATCATGATATAAATTGAGTCATATGTTCCATTCTTCCACTCACATCTATGATATCTAGAAGAGCATCTTCCCTCATAAAGTAAAACATCATCCATGGGCTATCTGGACTATTCTTCTCAAGCACAAAAGAACAATTTTCCCTAATTTCTAAGCCTAGACCATTCACCTAACTGGGCCATTCCTCAATCACTAATCAAAGTGCAACCTAGAGAGAATGAGTGTGCCCTAGGGAATGCATGTCCCTGATTGTTGAACCTAGACTATTCACCTCACTGGGCCATTCCTTTGGCACTAATCATAGTGCAACCTGGATAGAATGAGTCTGCCCTAGGGAATGACTGTCTGGACCATTTCCTAATGGAAATTATTGTCCTGCACCAACCTCCAAAATGGAATATTCTTCGAAACTTCTCACAATTGTGAACTTCGAAAGAATGAATGCCCGGCGAGGCAGACCATTCTACTTGACCACTACTTAGAGTGACTGCCAAGAAGAATGACTGTCCTAGACCATTCCCCCACACTGGCCACAAGGGGAATCAATGTCTATAGTACATCAACAATCTATCAGACCATTTTCATTATGAAAATGACTATCCGATCTAGACCATTTTCTGAACTAGAGAATTCTAGTTGGACATAAATCTCAAACCACTTTCCGAAATGGAAAGGAACTTCTCACCCTGGACCATTTTTCAAACTGAAAAATGACTCTCCATGAATCAATAACATATCAGTGCTCCCTCCCAACCTGGGAGTAATCTCTTCCTTTTTCAATAAGGAATTTGTCTCCATGAATCAATAACATATCAGTGCTCCCTCCCAACTTGGGAGTAATCTCTTCCTTTTTCAATAAGGAATTTGTCTCCATGATCCCCAGCTTGTTTATTCAGTACGCAAACTTTTCATCTTGGACATAGGCTTTACCAAAATATATGTTATCTACTATTTTGTGGAGATATATTGGAGAACCACTTCTCTTTTCTAGAATTCATCACAAAGAATATAATGCTTGATCTCAATGTACTTCGATCTGTCATGGAACATTGGTTTTCTCTAAAGGCTTCATATAGCTCTGATCATTACAATATATCATGGTCAAATTCAGCACTTATGTTTCCTGCTAGCTCATGACATCGTGGCAAAGATCAAAATGAAACATATCCAAGTAACACTTCTTATGTCATCATGAGAGTTTGTCATGGATTAGCAATCCATCATCTCGAACTTCTGAGTAACCATTCTGATACATTATCTCTGTCGTAGAAATTTTTCACCACTTTGTTGTTGTGCATGAGAGGCTCTGCACCAAGTTGTTTGAATCCATACAAGGTCTTCTTCCATCTGCATACAAGGGTCTATTTCTGGTATACCTCAAAACCTTGAGTTTTCTCTACATATTCTTCTTGTTCAATTACTCTGTTGAGGAGAATAGTCCTTACATTCATCTGATGTAAACTCCAACCCATGGATATTGTAGAAGATATAATGGCTCAAGTAGAGGTATGTCTGGTTACTGGAACAAACTATCATCATAGTCTTCTCCCTCCATTTGGGAGAACCTGTAGTTCTGAATCTCACAATGCTTCCATTCATAATTCTTTCATACATTGTTCTTCATCACAACTTCCATTTCTTCTTCTTGATTGCTTCTAGTGGATTCAAACCAAGCTGGTAATCTTATGATTCTTGGTATAGTAACTGGTTGTTCTGGATTTTCTTTCTTTCTTGGAATATTTATGTTCTTCCTCATGTTCCTCTTTAGCTTTTGGGTCCATGCAGTCTTCTATAGATTCCATTTCCTGAAGATTCCAAATTCTTCCTGTCATCATAGGATCATGGATGTAGATGGACAACCAAGGATACTTAAGGATTCTTTTTGAAGAAGACTTCTTCTAGAGTCAAACTAGACATGTGTTTCTTATCATGGTTTCTACTTTCAATTGGAACATGGACAGATACTTCAAAATCCTCAATGTATCATATCATTTAGGATTATCTCCCTCCTATTCCTTGCTTCATGCATGAATGCATGTTCTTCTTTTGGAATTATGTAATCATCTCCCTCCATATAAGAGAGTCCATGCTTATGTCTACATCCTTATTTCCTTCTGCAAAGTGTCACGGGTATTTTTCTAATTTCCTCTTGATTGTTGACTTCTTTATGTTTTGACTTCTTCTGGGTCTCTTGAAGTTTGATTCTGATTTCGTCTTATCTGGAAGTTGTTACTTATATAATAGCTTCCATAGGAATTGTTACCAAGGGTTGTCAACGTACCTCATCTTTTCATGTGTGTTGGAAGCAGGTTGAAGTGGGAAAGAAAGCGTGCACAAATAAGAATGACAGCTGGAAGAGAAATCGTGGGAAAGAAAGCGTGCAAGAGGAAAGCGAAAACTAGCAAGAATCATAGTACGCGCGCATGCAAGGAGGAGGCGACAGCTGGAGGGAAGAAAAGCACGCATGCAGAGAAGGAAGACCTAACGACAGTAGGGTTTGGGTAAATGATTGAAGAGCCCAATAGATATAAATATAGATACAGAGGTATCATAAAAGAGTTCAGTTGGGTTCTATTCGCTACCTATGAAGGTTCGATTGTGTTTATGTAATGCTTTTGATTAGAAGAACTACTTTTGTAAGCAATCGAGTTAGAGGAGAGGAGAGAAGGTAGATCTTGAGGATTAGATCGTAGGATGAAGAGCCTGGTGTGGTATATTTCACCTCATAGAGATCTTACCCATCCAAGGAGAATTGTAAGCGCACAGTGCGATATTGCAGAACTACCATAATAAGAGAGCCAAGAGCCAAATCTTTGTGGAAGTAGCCCAGGAGGGGGTGAACCACGGTAATACTTGTGTAATATGATGAATGCATGCATATCTTTGTCATACTTTTATTAGTTAAGCGATGTGTGTAATGAATGAATGAGTTATTATATTGCTTGGTCAATTGTTGTTGGGATATAACGAAAAGATACCACGGAGATCAAAATATTAAAGAGAATAACAGTAGTTTGCTACACAAGTTAGAATAAATGGCTCAGAATACAGATCCCATATCTCATACTCAATCCCAGGCTGTAAACACCTGAGTCTTATAGCCACCCATTTAAAGCTATCTCGAGTGAGACTGCACGGTGCATTTTGTGTGTTGTGTTTTCTTCTGGTTTACCATAAGGGCCGATAGTTTTAGGCTTTGTTGTTACCGTGAAAGATATGAACCCTGGGTCAACAATGCAAGTAGTAGGAAAGAGTAGCTCCCTTAACCCAACAAATGTTATTAATCCAACAAATGGTTATGTTGTCGTGTTAAGAGGAACAAGAAAGGACTGAGTAGATGAGATAGAATGTATAAGAAAAGAATGAGTGAAACCAGAAGACCGTTGAGCCACTAGAAGGGAATGTTGAGACCGTGGAACACCATGAAAGAAGAAATCAAAGGCTGGTTGAGAACTAAAGAGCTAGAGTTTGCCCAGAAAGACAATAGATACCCTAGTATCACACCTCGTAAATATATGGATAAATACATGTTTACGGATTTACACGAAGTCTTTTTCTGTGATCTTCCCCACCTACTGTAGGAGTGGATACTACGGTTGAAAGATAACCATGGGACAAACCGGATCCGAAAGCTAGATTGGACCCCAGTACAGGTTGAGTAGTTAGAGCAGGTGAACAACAAATTCACCCACGCAGTCGACTTTTGGCTTGACAGTATTGTGGCCAGCTTCATCACAGAGTTTGCAGTTGACACAGTGAAGTCATACAACGCAGCAGAGAAGGAATTTCTACGTGGACCCCGCGAAAGGTATATTCGATCATTATATACTTCTATTAAAATACTGCTATATAAAAAAGGGGTAATGACAATGAAATCAGATAGCTAGACATCCCTGCATGCATGGGGGAAGGGGGGAAGCACTGACAAAGAGAGGATAGATGGACGAAGTTGAGGATAAAGGCAAGAAGGAGGAGGAATTCTTGGACCCGATCTTGATGGATGATGACCAAATTAAGTGGATCTTGGCATCATCAGGAACGATGCGTAGCGGAGTACCCTACCAATATAAGGTGAATACCAAGAAGAGAGACGTAGTCGCGAGGGATAGCTTGGAAAGTGATGAGGAAGAGGTAGCGGATCTTCGGGCTGTGGAGAAGATTGAGGAAATCATGTGCGCAATCTATGAGCAGAAAACAAGAGGCCCAAGAACGAGAGGAGAATATAGCCATCCTTTCCATATTAATGTCAGTGTGGAACCCAGAAACCCATGTGCAACCAATACACCAAAGTGAACACCATGGTTTAGACAACTAAAGTTAAGAGGAAGTCTGATAGCAAGAAGTACATCTACCGCAGGAGCAACAACTAGAGGAGCCAGTTCAAGAAGTACTAGTCAAGTATCTACACCGTGCGGCGGAGGTAGCAGTTCAGTATTTAGAATGGCAGGACACGATCCCACTATCAGATTACCAGAATTTCAAGGAGAAGCAGTCGAATACCCTGAGAAGCATTTGTTCATTTGTGCAAAGATCTAGGAGGAAAAACAGATCACTGATGAAGATACCAAACTTACGCAGCTAGCGATCACGCTAGGAGACCGCGCACTAGATTGGTACATGATTCTATACAAAAACAGTGCCCCTGGGACAACGAGGATACTGGAAGACATTAAGAAGATATTGATTAATGAGTTCTAGAAGCCGAGCTCAGAGGATCAGTACATGAACGAGATGATCGAGATAAGACAGAAACCAGGAGAGTCTGTATGGGAGATTGACCAGATATTTAAGCAACTAAAGGGGAAGCTAAAATACCTTATGATTGAGATGCAGTACCATCACTTGTTTGTCAACTCACTACCCCCACACCTAAAATATCCCTTACGACAACAGAATTTTCAGACGCAGGCCGAGGCTCTACAGACAGCCTTGCAGTTGTAAGAGAACCAGCACAAGAAGACAAACCCAGCTAATGAAGAATTGAAGGACAATCTAAATAACCTAACATTTCAGTTGATCCAGAATAACAACAAGGACAATTGAGAAGTTGTTTGGTGCACCACATGCAGGATGGAAGGACACCACAAGAATGAATGTTCAACATTCACGCAGTATATGGAAACATGCATGCCAAACCCGCTACCACACAGAGGATTATGGTGCGAAATATGCAAGAAACCGGGTCGCGACCCTTACCACTGCACGATGATGCACAAGTACCAGACAGTTCCAAAGAATTCTTATTGTACATTTTGTAATTCAGTGGGCCACGACGACAAAGATTGTAGAACTATGAAGTTGATGCGGGAAAGAACATCATACGCATACAGGGTACAGGCCGAAATGATGACTTGGCAAGCAGTGCCACAGTTCAATCAAGCCCCAGCTCCATACAACACTGCGCAGCAGTAGTACAATATTGCGCAGCAACCATATAATAACGCACAACCGTAGTACAACCCGGCGCAACCCCAGTATAATACCGCGCAGTATAATCAGACACCACAGTACAATGCACTAAGAGGGGACCGAGCAGGCTATCGATGAGAAGGATGAGCCAGAGGAGGTTTTGGATGTGGTAGAGGACCAGTCACATGTCACAACTATCAGCAACTGGGACATTACAAACGGGAATGCCCACTTCCGCCCGCGACTTGTATGTATTGTCGCGCATCGGATCATAAGACAGAGGAATGTTCATCACTATTAGTAAAGATCCAAGAAAAGAGGAACCGAAACAATCAGAATGTTCAATGGATTTCATCGGAAGCAAGGGAGGATGGACAAAACATCAATATAGTCACTCGTGGAGGAATGAAGACAGGAAACAATGCAGTCCGACAGGAACTCGCACAGAACCAATGGGTAAAGAAGAACATCAAACCAAGAAATAAGTTCGACACACCCAAAGAAAAGGAGACTTTTAAGGAAGCCGGACAAGAATTTCAGAAGGTGGACACAGCGTCAACTTCCACTACGCAACCGGTCCATGAAGCCCCAGAATACGAAATGATGCCATCATTGGATCATACCAATGAAATACCACCCAAGGGACAAGTAAGTACTATCAAATACTTTTTGCAATCACGAATAAAAATTTTAAGTGATCCTTCATCTGTGAAAATATTGCAGAACATCCTAGAAAAATGTAGCAGCGAGACCGAACAAAAGCTAGACCGAAAATGGTCAATCATCTACACACAAGAAGAAGAACAAGTAGGGAATTCAGACTGAATGCTAACATTGGGGATTTTAATATGGGAGACATCATACTCGACCTAGGATCTGAAGTGAATGTGATACCCAAGAAAACCTGGCAATGCATGGGAGAGCCAACATTGGGATACTCAAATGTCTAACTAAAACTAGCAAACCAACATAGGGTCCTACCAATAGGGAGACTGAAAGGAGTAACAGTAGATATTCATGGAGTGTGCACTAAAGCAGACTTTGAAGTCATTGAAATAGTAGATGGCACAACACCGTACCCGACATTACTCGGTCTGGATTGGGCGTTTGACAACCAGACCATAATTAACTTGAAGACAAGGAAAATGACATTTGAATCCGGAGATTTCATAGTCATAGCACCACTCAACCCATCAGAAGGGGAGAGGTTCGTAGAACCCACTTGCCTGAACTTAGAGGAGATCATCCAGTTGTACAGAACAACTGCGTGTGAGGATTACATAAACCCAACTGCAAACGGGGTACTCAGTTGGCGCAGCATTACTTCATGCGCAACGGATTCAGACATCGGGCTAGAAAATTGGCAGCAGAGACTACACGAAGTATCCACGAGAATATGTGCAAGAATAGACCGCACAGTACGATGGATAGGTATAAAAATCAAAGAACCACCCAGCTTCCATGGACTAAATGATTTGGAAACATTCTTAACACAATATGAAGGTGAAGTATTAGAGAACTAGAGGCTACTAGCACTGGACTTAGCACTCAAGGCAACACCTGCAAGATGATGGGGTGCACACAAGGAGACTATCACAAACTGGTATCAATGTAAGAAGTTACTGTGCATAAGGTTCGGCATAGAACAGAAAAACAGCAAACAGTGGAGATATGAAGGACTAGAGACACTAGCGAAACACTTGGAGGAGTGAAAAACATTGTGGAAAATGACACCACCAGAGGAATGGCCTCACCACTTCATTCACACATTAGAGGGAATACCAACGAACTAGTATACAGATCAGGAACTGCGCAAAGGAACTACAACATGGATGACATTGCAACTGAACTTTACCGTCAATTTCTCATTCGAGCATGAGAACCCCAACATAGATGCATCCCTAAAACAAATCAATGGAGTCATATTCATTGAAGAACTAGAAATAGAACTTATTACCGAAGAGCAGCAGTAAAATAAGAAGATGGTCAAGGAACTATTGTCATGTTACCACGTACAGGAGGAAGCACTAGATGAAGATGACCCGCGCAACATTCAGATTGAAGAAGTAGAAGGCGAAAGAGATGTGAAAGGACCATCCATATAATCCGAAGTTATTTCCACACCAATCAAGGTAAAGTAAGTTAACATCGGAACAATTGAATATCCAAAAATGGCCAACATTGGAGACTACTGGGATGAGCCAACAATAGAAAGCATCACAAAGTTGTTACATGAGTATAGCGACTTGTTTCCTACAACATTTATAGAGATCGACTTATATCCTACAATAACCATATAGACTGAACCCCATATATAAACATAAAGTTAAAGAGGAGATCGACCGGATGCTCGAAGCCGGAATAATCGAACCATTCGAGGAATCAGAATGGATAAGCCCGATGGTCGTACAAGACAAGAAACAAGGAAGAGGTATTATGATATGTGTTGACTTGAGGAAGTTGAACGATGCATGCCTACATGACCCATTCCCTACACCGTTCATGGATGAAGTGTTAGAAAATGTGGGGGGACACGAAGCTTACTCATTCACTGATAGATTCTCAGGCTACCATCAAATTAAGATAGCACAGGAGGATAGATACAAGACCACGTTTGTGACGGAATGGGGATCTCACCAATATACAGTCATGCCATTTGGACTGAAGAATGCACCAGCAATATTCTCCAAAGTGGTTATCGTATCATTTAAAGAATTCATCCATTCGTTTCTCAAAGTATACCTGGATGACTGGACAGTCTGTAGTCCGTTGAAAAACCATGTGGAAGTTTTACAGTTGATGCTAGAATGATGTAGATAGTGTCAGATATCACTAAACATAAAGAAATGCATATTTGGGACACCGTTTGGGATACTATTGGGGCATATAGTATGCAAACAAGGGCTATTGGTCGATCTGGCAAAGATCGCAGTCGTCGTTAATTTACCAGCACCAAAAACAATCTATCAGTTATGAGGGACGTTAGGACACACAAGATACTACAGTAAATTCATCAAAGGATATGCGCAGATCACAGTACCAATGGAAAAACTTCTAAGAAAGGATACAAAGTACCAATGTAACGATAAGTGTCAGCGTGGTTTCATATCTTTTTCATACTTTTATTAGTTAAGCATTGTGTGTAATGAATGAATGAGTTATTATATTTCTTGGTTATTTGTTGTTGGGATATAATGAAAAGATACCACGGAGATCAAAATATTAAAGAGAATAACAGTAGTTTGCAACACATGTTAGAATAAAAGGGTCAGAATACAGATCCCATATCTCATACTCAATCCTAGGATATAAACACCTGAGTCTTGCAGCCACCCATTTAAAGCTATCTCAAGTGAGACTGCATAGTGCATTCTGTGTGTTGTGTTTCCTTCTGGTTTACCAGAAGGGACGATAGTTTTAGGCTTTGTTGGTACCCTGAAAGATATGAACCCTGGGTCAACAGCACAAGTAGTAAAGAAGAGTAGTTCCCTTAACCCAACAAATGTTAGTAAGACAAAAATGTGTATTGCTTGACTTGTAGTCATCGTGATAGCAATCCTTATCTTGTTATTCTTCCATAGGTATTGTTTCACTTGAACATCGTATCTTCAAAGAAATAGATATGCAAGATATGTACAGAAACTATGTAAACATGGTATGTACAAGAACTTTGAAGAATATTGTTACCTTGACTTAGAAGAATAAGTTTGTTTTATCTTGATTGGCCTTCTTTGAGGGTTCCCTTTCTTCAACAATTGATGCTTCATCTATTTCCTTTCTTAATCCAAACTTCCTCTTATTCCTAAAATTATTGAATTTTGTTGTGAAGGATTGATCATCGTATTTCTTTTGGGATTTCTTTTTTGTGCTAATCCTTGATTCTTCTTGTGCACAACAAGTCCAAATTTCTTCAAATGTGAGATACTCCTTTCTTGTGTTCATACTTGTGTAAAATGATTCCAATGTCTTGGGAAGGTTGTTGAGTATTATATTTACCAGTTTCTTGAAATTATTTCTTCAATAGCTTGTAGTTGATCTCTTAACTAATAGATTCTCACAAAGTATGATGTTATGATTTCCTCGTCATTCATTTTCATGTCACGAAGCTCATTCTTCAGACTCATTACTTGTCCAGTGTTTCTAACTGAGAATATATTAGTTAGGGCATCGTACATCTTCTTAAATGAGTCAAGATGACAGATGTAGGGTATCAAGTGGTTTTTTACATAGTCAACTATGATACTCATGGCATTGATGTAATTTTCCTTGAAATTCTCCATAACTGCAATGTTCTGGGGTTCCTTCTCTTTTCCCTTCTTCAAACTGTGGTTCCACGATCTTTCCTTTCACGATATCCAACACTTTATTCTTGGCATGAATGAGTTAAATCCTTGTCTTCCATGCTCTGAATTTAGAAGCCCCTTCTAACTTGTTTTCTGACTTCATAGAGTAAGTCATGACTGCTTTGACTTGGTCAACCTTTGACTTTGACCAAAAACTCAAACATGCGTCTTAGCTTGCTGAGAGTACCAGGAGGTGCGCTAGGTTAGGGTGAACTAGGCTATCCATAAATTAGGTCAATCTCTTCACTTAAGGTGCCTTAACAAGAGGGTTAGGGTTTCGTTGTTGCAGCAAAAACTTTGATTGCAACTGCAATTGTAACTAAGAAAAATTCTCGCAATCTATATTCCAGCGGTTAGACTATCCGAAGATGGTGTGGGCCCATAACCTGTTAGAAATAATAAGTGTGATCATTTAACCACATACATTATAGCAATATCGTCACCCAACCATAGGCCAAAGCCACTCCCAAGCACCTTAACCTTGACAGAGAGAATAATTCTGGAAGAAACCCTNAAAACCCTAGAACCAATAGCCAATCAATGTAGCGTACCTATCTCTAGAGCTAGTGCACTAGGAATAAATTCCAAACCATAACCAAGAGAAATTCCAAGCCTAAAATTGGAAATACAAGTTGTAGTAGTTGCAGCTGCAACTACTCTCCATACTTGCACACTTACTAAATTTCTGCAATCCGCACTAGATTTATGTAGTTGTGAGTTGTATGTGTCCAAATGAGCTTTGGAATCCTATATTTATACTTCTCTTTCTTATCTGTTTAGGCCAACTTCTCTTTCTGGAGGCTTAAAAATTCAATATTAATTATTTTCTTTAGCCGACTTGTCTTCTAGGATTATGTCTAATTATTTAGGCTTTCTTCTTGCTTCCCAGGATATTATATTATTTTCAAGGTTACACATGGAGGTTTAATACCTCTCGTAGCTACCATAATATCAACACAAGCATCCACTAATTAGATAGTGGAGACACGGGTCAAGGGCAATCGCCAACAGAGGATCTAGCTTTATCGGGTTGTCAAGGTAGGGTAGCTCCTACACCAAGGAAAGTAGCTCACCCAGGGCCAAATTCAGTAGACGTTTCCTCACTTGATGGGGAAACTCAACGCAATGTAGACCATTTCTTCCTAAGGGGGGAGGAATGATCTAGGTGGATATTGGTGGCCACCCACTTATTCCTACTCGATCCTCTTGACAGTTTTTGGTTCAGCACGTTCTTCTGTACTTCTTTGTAATTGTGGTTTCTACACTTTCGGGGTTGTTTGAAGCCCTACACATCTTCCAGGTGGATATTGGTGGCCTCCCACCTAATACAACTAGCTTATTTTGTATGTTTTCATGTCAGCACATCTTGTTGTACTTCCCGGGCCGTTTTGGGGCCCTAAACATTGTTTTTTTGGCTCGCCACAGTCAAAATGTAGACAGAGTCAAAGTTTGATAGCGAAATGTGTAGTTCTTTGAAAGACCTTTCCAATTGGCTATCACATACCTAAAACAGAGGTTGTATGCAAAATTTACGACCCTGGGAAGTTAAAGTACCAACTTACCCATAGGAGCCCACATAAATTTTGACATTTCATCTCCTAGGGTTAGGTTTTTGGATGTCTAGGATTTTGGCATTCATGAGTAATATCAAAAGGGCCTCTGCAGCCTCATTGTAATCATTCTTCTCAGACAGATGTGCGTAGCAGCCACATCTCTTCTCATATATAGCTACCACCATTCGAGCGAGTGTTTCAATTCTGCAGTTTTATAGTTTCATCCTATTTAATTTATTCAATAGAAGTTATTTTTCACTAGATATTTGAGTTGTTCTTCATATCTTTGTGTTTACTGTATTAATTATGTTGATCAGTTTGTTCCTCTCCTAAATATGGATCACCATATTCCATCCTAAGAAGATACAACTTCTTTCGAAGAAACAATTTTTTTACCAGGGACATTGACTGATACAAATTCCCCAACTTTTCCCATAGTTCCTTGGTTGTAGATTCTCCCAACACATTTAATAACACCAAATTAGCTAAGAAAATTCAAATCGTACTCCTTTTTTTTCTATATAGCTTCTCCCAATCTTCTTGTGACATACCAGTAGATTGAGTACTAGTAGTTTGTGTACCAGTAGTTCGTGTACTAGTAGTTTGTGCACCATTAGGGCATGTACCAGGATCCACAACGATCCATTGTTTTTTTTCTACAAGAAGGTCCTCCATCTTGAGCTTCCATAACTCAATTTTTTTACCATTGAATTCTCAATCTCAATTCTAGAACTTCTCACCATTCTCTTTCAACACATGAATCACCAATGCAAAGCTCCCACTAAACCCAGGTTTATCACAGACCCAAGATAAACTTGATCTATCAAGACCGAGCCAAACCCTCAGCAGCAAAGGAATCCCCCTGAAGCTAAAAAATTTCTCTGATACCACATGTAAGTTTTAAACCTATGAACTAAAGAGATTCATTAATATTCTAAGCAAAATATAAATTAATCAATGGCTCACACATATAGTACACAAAGATTTACATTGGAAACCCTTAACTGGAAGAAAACCATCCTTCCTTGGTGTCGCACCTCTCAACTCTTCATTGTATTAATTTCACCATTAGCAATACAATATATACACAATATTTTAGGTATCCCACAGCTACCAAAACCCTAATCCCTTAATCTCAGATTAATTTAGAAAACCGCTAAAAAATATCAAAAACCACCCCAAAAAAATTCCAGGACGCTACCCCAAACACTCTGCATAACCAAGGGGGGAATCCTTCCCCGCCTCTAGGACCCCCTTATGAAATCTCTTGACTCACATGCCCACAAATAGAAACAAGTGATGGGATCATAAGATGGGATCATAAGATGCAATCATCGAATATGATGCACCCCCACACACACATGCAAAGAATATAACACTTGCCCAACAATGAGAAGCCCACAAAAGGGAGTGCAGATCTATATAGTATAAAACGAGAGGATGATGAGGGATCATGAAGATATACTACAGAGTCTGAATATGTTTCAAAATCAAGTCAATAAATATTTTTGTACAAAACAAGCATCCAATCCAAGGAAAGTAGCAGCATCCAGACGTCATGACGATGGGGGATATAGACAATCAAGGAGTGTTATTAGGCATCATCGTCACTCACTGGGAAAATTTACCAGAGGGGCACATGTGCATTCAAGGTGAGAGAGAAACCTCAGTTTGTCCCATATCAGAAAACATAGAAGGAGGCCTGAGTCGGATATCTTGCAAGGAGAGATTAGGAAAATAAAGTCACCATCATTTCATGGAGAGAATAGGATGGGAGAAGATGTTGAATCGTGGTTAGTGGGAATAAGAAAATATTTCCATTTTCACAATTAACCATCACATGTAGAAGCCAGGATTGCATTCTACCATATTCAAGGAAAAACATCTATGTGGTTGGATTAGCTCAAGGAGGTCAAGCACATTGATGAAAATAAAATTTCCTAGAAT
>JASDQU010260848.1:1101-14777 GCA_032191745.1 Picea mariana
AATAAATAAATAAGATCAAAATAATAAAATATCAAACAAATAAACTATACAAAATAGGCCTAGTTTTGTAGGCGTTAAGGTTCCATCACTACTCAGGGTTCTGCACATAGAGATAAAAAAATTGAAACAAAGTCTATTGTACATGTTCTGAATAATTGGGCATTGAGTTAGTTAAGAAGATCAAATCGAGATCAAGATCACTTGAATTTGGATAAAAACAAATGGCGAGAAAGCAGGAGGTAAAGGGACTACACGTCACACAACACATTAACATCACAAAGGGTAACCCAAAAGATAAAAAGGAGTTTGACGCTAGCCTAACACATGGGATATGTAAATCTAATCAAGTGGGACATCTCGTAGGGCAAACCCAATGGATGTATTCTAATCAACTTTGGAATCCGATGGTCTGGAAGAATAAGAAACCCTGCGAGTGACATAAACTGACAG
Organism: Picea mariana; assembly: GCA_032191745.1. Taxonomy (NCBI): domain Eukaryota; kingdom Viridiplantae; phylum Streptophyta; class Pinopsida; order Pinales; family Pinaceae; genus Picea; species Picea mariana. The sequence continues at coordinate 1,552 of JASDQU010260848.1, forward strand.
CCTGAAGGCCCAATGGAAATCATCTGATTGGCTCACGGGATAGGCCTGTGGGAAAGGTAATATGATCAGAACACTCCAACGAAGCATGTGTGTTAAGATAAATCTGATTGGACCATTGGATTTTGGGTTTTGGGAACTAGGATGAGCAAGGTAAATTGTCAATATGATGAGGGGAATCTGAATGAGTGGATTTGACAGCCTTGTGGGCTTCGAACCTCAGAGAAAACTGTGAGAAAATGGTAAAGCATATCCTCGATGGGGAATAGCTTAATAAGGTAATTCCAATGAGGATAAAGGTTCCAACCACAGATTAGGGTTTCAGCCCCATAATACAATATAATAAGATTTAGTCCTTGGAATAGGACATAGAAAATAATGCAAAGGTGATAACAGCAAGTCCAACTGAGAATTTGGGAAAGACAAGGATTAATTTTGAATATTGAATGTTGGCTTCAAATTATATACAAGATTTGAATAAAGAGAAGTCAAGTCAAAAGAAACAAGAGTGAGAGTTTCATGTATGTATTTTAGAGCTGAAGTGGTCAAGTAAAGGAAGTGTCTATGCAACCCTGCTCCTGCAACCATATAAAGAATAAAATTAGTTATGCAAGGAAAAATATACTTGTTATTAGGTCATAAATATTACATTATTTCCCTTTTCCTTCAACAAATTTATGAATAAGTGTTGGGTTTGTTTGGAGAATGAAGAAAAAAGGAAGAAGTTCCTCAAAGATAATCATCCATAATCTTGGTTTTTCATAAGAAACATGATGTTGTAAATAAAATTCATAAAATTTGTGTGTATCTAATCTCGAACTCATAGAAAGGAATAATGATCTTGTGATTATAGTTAAGAGTTTTAAACTAAATAATATGATTAACATATGAGATCTTGAGCATACATGACAACATTAGGTACAACATGCAAGAATGAGGATACAAAGTGCATATATGTTCTTCATTTAAGTCATCCATTAAGGAAGTACTCAAAAGAAAACTCACTCAACACATAAATTAGAACATCCAACTCTACAGTCATAAAGGCTCATCAAATACTTCGAAATATGCAAAAGGTCCCAAAGATAACTTGTCCATTTCATCATACAAATATTAATGAAACATCATAAGTCAAAAATCATTATGGGGAACATTTGAAAGTATAAGATCAAAAAAATTAACAAACCTTCATTTAAGATAATCATCAATAAAGACCTAAACCCCCAACTCTCTCAAGGTAGGTAAAGAATAATCATTAGGCTCATAGTAGTAGAGGATTACACATTAGAGCTTAAATTTAGTAGGGGGTGGGCTTTGCTTCCACTTATAAAAGAAAAATTAAAGAGGGGTTTTTGTGGTCACGGAAAATGGTGACATACTAGAAGAACCAGTTATCTCTATTAGTAGAAATCTAGGGCCTTTAATTCATATCTGAATGTTAAGGATAAGCTCAACAAACTGCAGATAATTTTCCAATAATCATGGGTACCACAATGATGCCAAAATTTTAAAATATATAACCCAATTTTTAAGTACTTGTTATCTAACATACCCTTTTCAAATAATCAATTAGTGAGGTAACTTCTTTCACTGACTATGCACTTCAAATTGCATTTGGTTTAACCATCGGTTTTCACTTTTTATAGCAAGCAAATATCTACATAAGTGTGTTCCACATATCTCTTTTCTCGGCATTGTTTTGTTGTCGACGAGCGTCCATAGCCCCAACAAAGTTGTCTCAATACCATACAAGCATAGCCCTACTACCAACAAGAATCGATAACCTAGACAATTTTACTTGTACTTCCCAAAATAGTGCTTTCAAATTCCTTTTTGTTTCAATATATATATATATATGCAAATGAAAATATGGTGTGAAGGAAGCAGGGTGATACGAGAGTTTCTTTGATTTGTTAAGTAGATGTTGTGCATTTAAGTTGAACCCACAAGTCTCCCCAAAAGTGATCATATTATTGGTCATCTTATTAATATGAAGTGGATGGAGCTCAAAGAAAATAGTATATAGATACTTTCATATGCTTGTGGGTTATCATGGTATGCTCAGTAAGCACATGTGTTCCACCACAACTATCAATCCATATCCACATTTAAGAACTTCATGAATGTTTGTTCAGATAGAGAAACCCATGCATCTCATGACTTGTAAAAAAATTATTTAGTATATGACCAGAATTGGACCTACCCCTCATTCAAACTTAAAGGTTAATCCTCAAGGCAAAATAAGAAGTCAAATCAGCTCAGGGAATGTACCAACATTCGAATTAAAATATGAAAGCAATGTGTACCAGCAGAAAACAAGCACTAAAACCAAATCCAATTCATGAAAAAGACAACATAACTAAACTAAAAGAAACCTAAAACTAAAAATGTCACTCGTCAAAAGAAGAATCAAATAAAGGTGAGTTTGTAATCCCAGCAGCATGGGACACATCATGAACATTATTAGTGAAAGCATTCCAATAATTAAGCAAGAAAGGTTAACCATTCGAAATAAATCCCAATAGAAGGATTTACATGGCAAAGATCTGAAAGGAGAAACAAGCAAATTATGAGAATCGATAATCCAATGGAAAAAATGGCAACACAATCCTCCAATTCAACTGTCACATATAATTTATCTTTCATTTAGTGAAACAAAAAAAGTTCTTCCAAGAACTTAGCAAATGGGTTAATGGGGGTGCTCGGTAAAAGAAAAATCTAAATTGATTCACGTGAACATTCCACAAACCCATAAACCCTCAATATTTACTGTCATGAGCAAATCTTTTGCACATTTGAAAACACTAAACTTTTCAACATCATAAATTACAAATGATATTTCTCACCAAAGTATCAATTTCTCTTTGCCATAAGAGATAATTACTAATCCCAAATATTCAAATGATTCAATATGATGAGGTAAAGAGGGGATATTATAGTTACGAAGGTCATAAAAAATAATCATGATGGAATGAAAAGGACTCCAAATATCAATTCCTTCACAGAACGTGTTTAAGATTATATCAGAAACCAAAATGGGAATACATGAATGAGACAGTTGATGAAATTTTGGTTGATCAATTCTAAAAATGTTGCAAAGGAATATGAGCATCCAAGTGTAGATTAACACTTCCCTAAGTTTCTTTCATATAAAGAGAAAGAATCATCAGTTGTTGGTTGCACAAGCCATTTTCCAACCTACATAACAAAAGAGAATGTTATGTTCATCTATTTGACAATCTAGGAAAAACTCTTCTCCTAAATGACTAACTTATTAAAATTAAATTAGACTCAAAAGAAAAAATAAGGACCAAGATTAAAACTAATCCTAAGAAAATCCTGCTAAGCTACTCTAAACTTCAACTATATTGGTTGTCATAAAACTTATGTAAAATCATAACGTCAGTGCAGTCATTTAAGTATCCATCTTCCATTCATTTAGCCAAATCTCATAGCTTTCTTCCTGAGAAATAAACATTATGTGATTTTCCATAATATTCCCTTCGAGAAAAGACTCAATATCATTGAGTGTTATAGGATTTGGATCCCTAGATGCATCGTCTTGTTCCTAAATTCAGAATCAATCAAATTAAACAAGTAGAACCATAAAAATTTAATTCCATCCATATTCTAATGATACCTATCCATCACCAATCCTTTGTCGTGTTTAAAAGATAAATAAAATATGATTAAAAAATCACCAACATTACACACCAAGGTATTTATTCCCTCTTGTCATTAATGATAATAATGTGAAACATGTGTATTATTATTTTCAACATTGTGAGAGGCAAGAGGAAATCACCATGGATATGGAAGCAGTTAAGATATTTTGATAAGGTACAAATAATATCAGATAACAACCTAGATTGATTGATTCCCCCATTATAAATGAAAGATAAATTTAGAAACCGTAATTGAATTAAATGACCAAAGCCTTATTTTTAATGAGTTAATGTTTGTCATGATCGGTAAATCCATCAGACTGATATCCCAAATTTTCCAAGAGTGTTCCAAGCAGAGAAACTATGAATTTCACTTCCCTAAGCTCACATTTCACATATAACATTGAGAAAATGAAATGTCAATGAGTTTGTAGCTTGTATCTCAACTAGATATGATTTCCATTCAAAAGAGATAAGAAAATAATCCAGAACACAAAATTAGCAAGATCATGAGTGAGAGAGATCAAACAAAAATTACTCATACAGGCTTATCCTTCCAGGTTATGAACTAACCTAAGTTATTTCTATTGTTATTAGTTCAGATTTAGGGAAATATTAAGAGTGTAATCCCAGATAGATTGATGAGTTACCGACCACAAGAATTCAAATTACTATGGTTAAAGTCAACACAGATGTTGAGAGCTCTAGATATATGATATTAGAAATTGCATTGACATTTTCCACAAAGGTATTTACAACCTTTTTTCATTCAAATTATTTCAACATTCATGTATGATGAGATGAGAGGATAACACTAATCCATGATAAAAATTAGATTAATCAATAATGTAACCAGAATGAGTAACTCAATATTAACAATTTGGAAGGATGAAAAGATGTTTTTCAAGAAAATATCAAGTCAAAAATTCTCATTGATTGGTAGGACTAGGAGTGAGTATTTAGTCAACCAATTAATTGGGGAATAAAATGATTTATCCCCAAGAAATTTATAAAAGATATATCAACAGAAATATTTATAAAATAGTGTTGTCCAAAATTTTCAAAACATGTTTCCAGTCAGTCTGAAAAATATATCTCTATGTTGCATATAAGAAGGAACTTGAATTAAGAATGTTACAAGACCAAAGACAACTCATCCTTAAAATACTGACTCAATAGAGCATAAGATATGTGCAACCAAAAGCCAAAAATTAAAACTAAGGGTGCAAAAAGGAAACAACTCAAAAAGAAAAAACAACTGAGCTCACTATGCCAAGTCGATACTGAAAATCATGTTGGCTGAAAGTAACCAAAGAAAACACTCATTGGGTAAGCATCCACCTGCATAACTCCAAAAATAATTATCTAGAGGAATTAAAGAGAATTGGAGTGGGTTTAATTTCATACAGGTGGAAATTCAACCCTCAAACTTCCATTTACTATGTATGTGAAAACAAGATCAAAACTCAAAAGAAACTCAATCAAGCAAAATCTTCCAATTAGAATCATGCTAATATGAAGATTTAACAACTTTAAGTGCTCATTGTCACCACAAAATGGACTGAAAAGTATTCTTTATTTAAAATATTTCGCTTGTAAGATGACACAATGCTTGTAAAAATATTTGACATGGTGAAGATGAATAGAATCAAGGATCTAAAAATGACTCCAACACATAGAAAGTTTTGAGAATGAAATAAAACATTTTTTCCCATATCAAAAATATTTTTTTACTCGAAAAGTCATTTAAGGGAAAAAAAAAAAAAATTAATAATAACTAGCATGCAAGCCTTCTATTTATTTCCATCTCTACAGAGAAATCCATTTAATGTTCAACCAACAGTAATAAAAAAAGAAAAGGCAAAAAAATTTCTAGATACCAAAACTAAATTATGCAAAGAAAAGAAATTATCCTATTCAATCCTACTCCTATCCTACACTACATTGGCTAAAAATGAACTATGTAAAGTCATAATGCCAATGTAGTCATCCATGCAATTCCAAGCCTGCAAAAACATGTTCCTCACAAAAAAAATAGCAATAGAACTTGGAGAAAAATAGACTAAAAGTAGGAAAAAATAAAACATTGAAAACTCTATCTACCACATTAAAGATGTCACAATGATATATCATGGGAAATTTAGTTGAGTAAGATCCATACAACCAGCGTCAATTTTGTCATAAAATATGGCATGACTATCATAGAATTGATGGAGTGAGTTTACGAGAAAGTAGCATGCCAAATGAGAACTGTGTATAGAATCTGCATGAAGTGTACTTGGTGAGAGAATATATGTGTTGATATACTTGCTGATTTCTAAAGACAAACCAAAAGAATAAGGGCCTGACATAACCATTGGTGTAGATCGAAGTACCTCATTGTCTTGGAAAGCCTCACTTGGCTCATACTTCAAGCAACCATCAAATCGAGATAAATTAGTGGAATCAAATGATATATGTGGACTAGCTCCCACCATGGTATAAGGTGTATCTTTAAGATAATGGTGGAAGCCACTAACATCGAAAATCTCAACTAAAAGGATACTTGAACCAGAAGACTCTTTATTACTCAAAAATGAAGATGAAACAGAAGAAGGCATGGTCTGATATACATCTACTACAACATTTCCTTCATCCCATGAAAAAGGTTGATGAGGTATAAAATTACTAAGTTCATGGGAAGAGGTCTTATCCTCTCTATCTTACATATGCACATTACCATCATCAAGTACTTCAAAAGGGGTCGGCACTATATATTTTATTTGAATAGGATAATGTGTATCTTCCTGCAAGATCAAACCATTAAAGAGCTTGGGATACAAAAAATAATAAGTAGAAGAAATAAGAGAATAAAAAGCATCTCTTGAACAAGAAACATTTCCAAAAGGTGTTTCTTTGAATGGTATTTCCTCTTCCTTAATCACATTGGTGACTGAATATGAATTGATAGGCTTCACACTAGAAATGGTTTCACAATCAACACCTTCTTCCTCAATATTGTTTTCCTCTTCCAAGAAAAAAGTGGATGGTTGTGCTAAAAGTGTTATTTCTTGGATGTTTATTTCTTCTCCTTGAGTGAAATGATCAATGTTTTTGTTTTTCTCCTGCAAAATATGAGAATATGAAACATCTTTCAAAATATACTCATGGTTAGAAGAGAGGAGAAAATCACAAGAATTTTCATAACAAGAAGGCTCAATAATTCAGTTGTTATAGGACAAACTTCTTGATATATATTGGTTAAAATAGGAGACATTATAATAGAATAACAACTCATATTAGTAGAGATTAATTCCACTTGATCCATTTGTAAGGAATGTTTTATGTCATGTGTGTCCATATTTTCTTCATTAATAAACTGATCAACATTCATGCATTTATACATAGCTTCCTCTTCCATTTCATGTGATGGAAAAGATGAGATAGGATAATCAGAACCTGACATAATCATCAGTGTGACCCAAAGTGTCCCATTATCAACAGAAAAAACCCTCATCTTGGTCAGCTACAAAAAAAATTGAACTCGAATTTACTACACAAGAGGTTTTTTTTTTCATCTCAAGTAAATAAGGGGGGAATGGAATGGTGGGAGGATACATATGCTTCTTCCAAAAAATCATGATTTCTTTGATATATATATTCCAAAATAAAGAAGGATCTAGAAATATGATGTTCATTCAAGTCATTAATATTTTAAGAGTGTGCATGTGAATCCAAATCAGTGTGAAAAGGAGCCTTAAGGAACGATTCATATTCTTCACCCTCTAGATAATATCTTTCATTAGTAAGAGAAACTAAATGGAGAATCAAGTCACTAAAAGAGGGCCTATCATCCAAAGGAAATCTATAGAAAAGATGCATAAATCTAATCGAAAAGTCTTCAAGAGATTCATCTTTATTCTTCCTAACCTCTAATATTTCTGCACACAATTCATTGTATTATAATTCTCAAAATCACGCCAAAATTCACGCATAAACTGCTCCCATGTGTGAATAGAGACAATCGACAAAGTCTCATACCATCCCTTGACCCAGCCTCCGAAAGTGAGAGTGAACAACCTGCAAATGACACCTTCATTAGTAATATTCTGATAAATACAATTTAAACAAAACTAAAATGATATGTTCAGATGCACCTATCTCTCCCTCGCCGTCAAATTTAATTTTCGACAAGAAATAAAAAATATTTCTAGGAGTTTTAAGAGGTACATAACTAGGAAGACATATCCATAAAGGAATATAGGAAGGAGCCAATAATAAATAGAAGAATCAATAAGAAAAAATCCATAGGATTGGCTTGTCATCTGACCTTCCTTCTAGAGCCATTTCTATTGATGGTTCTAAATGGATTATCAAGTAGTTAAGGGAGAACACCCGATGGAAGGTCCCAATCAGACCTAATATCGTTTAGGGTAATGTTTCTAACTAATATGTGGGTCTAGTTGCCACTAATAATTAAAATAAAAAGAGGGGAAGAAAACAAATTTTCCCCCAAATAATTCCTATCAATTCTAAATCTAATTTTAAACAAAAGAAAACTAACTAATCGAACTACTTATAACCTATCCTGCACATGAGAAAATCTACATAATGAACACAACATGCAATAATGTCATTAATTGCAGAAATAGTTCATGTCAACCAATAACATGTTAAAACAATAACATTGCATATCATTAATTGCAGTGCTTCAAATGGACTCATCTTTAAAGATGTTTGATACCCATTGTTGTAAGAAAACTCTACAAAATGCAAGAGTCTTCCCATTTTGATGGCTTATCCATCACATACATCCTTATCATATCTTCTATTACCTGATTTACCCTCTCTGTTTGTCCATCTATCTCAGGGTGATATGTTGTGCTAAAGTTCAAACTTGTCCCAATTCCTTTGAATAATCCCTTCCAAAAATTTGAAGTGAACTTGGAATCTCTATCAGACACAGTTGTCTTAGGCATACTATGCAATTTAGAAATTTCTCGCATGTATATCTCGACAATTTCAAATGCCTTGTGTGTTGATTTCACTGGAACAAAATGGGCAACTTTAGTAAGATTTTCCACCACCATCGTAATAGAATCATGTTGGTTAGCAATCCTAGGAAACTTAGTTATAAAATCCATCATTATAACTTCCCACTTCCACTTAGGAATGGGAAAAGGTTATAGAAAACTAGCTGGATGTATGTGCTCAGCCTTGACCTTCTGAGATTCAAGACATCTAACAATAAAATCAACTACTTCATTTTTCATACCTGGCCAATAATATTGCTTCTTAACTGCAACAATTGTCTTCTAGTAACCTAGATGTCCAGCATAAGGAACCTTATGCATCTATGAAAGTATCAGTCTCTTCAACTCATGATCATTTGGCACATAGATTTTGTGTCTATACATGAGGATCCCATCCTCTCTCAACTCATAACCTTCAAACTTCTACTGCAAAATACCTTGATGTAAATTCGCCTTTATGTCCACATAACGCAGATCTAATTGGGAAACTTCTAAAATTTATTCGCACAAATATTTTTGGCACATACTAATGGTTGTAGCATGCATCTCATGCACCCTCCTACTGAGTGCGTCAACCACCTTGTTCTCTTTTTCTCTGATATGCTTTATGTCGAAGTCATACTCACTAAGGAACTCTAACCACCTACTTTTTCTGGAATTTAAACTTGGTTGTCCAAAAAAATATTTTAGACCACAATGGCATGTTCTCAGCTCAAATATTCTACCCATAAGATAATTCCACCACATCTTCAAGGCATGCACTATAGCTACCAATTCTAAATCATGAGTAGCATAGAGCCTTTCATTCTCTTTCAACTTCCTTGATTCATACCATACCACATGTCCCTTCTGACTTAGGACTCCATCGAGCCCTTCCTTGCATGCATCCATGCACACAATGAAGTCTACATCAAGATCCTCAATTCTCAAGATCGGTGCACTTGTCAACAAACTCTCCAAGTGTTAAAAATTCCTTGCACAATCCGAATTCCATTCAAATCGTGCACCTTTCTTTTGTAAAGATGTAATTGGATGTGCAATCTATTAGAATCCTTCAATAAACCTTTTGTAGTACCCTACTAGTCCCATAAAGGATCTCTCTTTTGCGACATTTCATGGTATTGGACATTCCTCAATGGCTTTTATCTATGTTGGGTCCACGGTTATTCCTTCCTCTGAAATTATACGACCCAAGTAATGAATCTATCATTTATCAAATGATCACTTACCAACTTTGCATAAAGTTGATGCTCCCTCAATACCTGAAACACCATCCTCAAGTGTTTCACGTGATCTTCTTCAGACTTTGATTAAATAAGCATGTCATCCAAAAATACAATGACAACCTTATCTAAGTAACTTCTAAAAACAACATTCATTAAACACATGAAGATCGTTGGTGCATTTGACAACTTGAATGGAACCATTGCAAACTCGTAATGATCATACCTTGTTCTGAAGGCAGTCTTGTTGGTGTCTTCTTCTTTTATTCTCACTTGGTGATATCCATATCTGAGATCAATCTTGGAAAATATCCTTGTGCCCCTTAGTTGATCAAACAAGTCATTTATCCTTGGCAAAGGATACTTGTTCTTCATTGTTACCTTATTCAACTATCTAAAATTGATAAAAAGTCTTAGTGTACCATCCTTCTTCTTCACCAAAAAAATTGGCGCACCCCAAGGTGACACACTTGGGATTGTATACCCCTTCTTCAGAAGCTCTTCAAGTTGCATCTACAATTCCTTCAATTATGGTGTACTCATCCTATAAGGAGTCTTGGATACAAGAGTTTCTTCTGGCATCATATTTATAGAGAAGTCAATATCTCTTTTTGGTGGCAACCCCAATATCTCCTTAGAGACATCTTCAAATTCCCTTAATACTGCATACTCTTCAACAATTGGCACTTTGTCCATTGGTGCCTCCTCCATGTGCACTGAAAATACTTGACATCCTTTCCTATATCTTTTCTTCAATTGCAAGGATGAAATTTCTCTGATAGTCACAGCTCTTGGAATTCCTTGAACTATTCTCAAATTTTCTTTCTCATCCAGGAAAGTAAACGCTTTATTATAATAGTCTAGAACAACATGATGATGGTCCAACCATTCCATGCCAATGAGGAAATCATACGATCCCAAAGCTATGATATTCAAATAAGCTTCTGTGCCTTGTCCATTCATTTCCATTGGACATGCCTTGACCATCTCATTAATTTTCCTTTCTGCCCCTATAGCTAACTGCACCAACCAAGGTTTTTTAAGCTTGCTTCTCAACGATTGGAATATTTCCACCATTTTAGGATCTAGATAACTATGACTAGCTTCTGAGTCAATTAAAATAGAAATGGGTTGGTCATTAATCTTACCTTCCATCTCGATCATGTGCGACTGAAACTTATCTTGCTTGTTGGCCAGGGCCCATAAATTCTAGGTACACTTCTACCCATGTATACAACTATTGCAACTTGTCATACACTATGCACAGTCTTTTTTCACCTATTTGAGGGAAATCTCTAAACATATGAATTTTGTCACAACCCCAACACTTCATTGGTTGTTTCCTTGGCCTGGTTTCCATTACCTTAGTCATTTTGGGTTCCTTGGAAATTGGTTTTCCTTGCACGGTATTTCTGAAAAATGGTGGCTTAGTCCCCTTCTTCCTCTGTTCCACCTTTCTTTTCATCTTGTCTTCCCAAGCCTTTTGGAAAGTCGGTCTTCCCCTTTTGTGCTCATAAAGACACTTAGCTCTCCTTATTGTTTCTTCCAATGTCTTTGGATCATCATATTGTATCTTATCGCTAATAAATGATGGCATCCCACTCAGGTACCTTTGAATATTCACTTTTTCATCCTTGATAAAAGGCACATATTTCAATAACTTTAAAAATATCCTTTCGTACTCATTTATGGTCATACTCCCAAGATTGAGATCAAATAAATCCTTCATTTCCCTATCATAGTAGCGCCTGGTTAAATATTTATTTTCAAAATATTGTTTGAATTCCCTCTAAGTAACCTTCTTCTTATCAATGTGTTGCACTTGTGCATATTAATTCCACCACATTGACGCTTTCCCCTTGAGTTGATAAGTGGAAATTATCCCTTCTACATGCAAGGAGTAACTATGCAGCCAAAAGTGTTTCCTCATACCCAACAACCAAGTTTTTTCATCCTCATCCCTCTTATGCTCGCCATCAAAAGTAGGAGGCTTGATCATTCATTTCCCCATATAGCCTATCCACCCTGGTCCTTCTCTTATGATTTCTGATAGGAGATAGACTCGAACTACTACACGCTCTCCCAATTGAATATATTGGGGAGCGATGGAGATGCTTGTCAGCATATTTTGTGTTTCTTCCCTCATCCTGAGATGTGTGTCTTCCTGACCTACTTGTCTTTGTCTCCTTATCCATATTTTTATCAATTTTTTCCAAGATTTGTAGCAACTTGATGTTGAAGCCTTCTTCTTCCTCCTTGGATGTCATGAGTTTGTCGGTATTGGCTTTATAACTTTGGACATCCTTTTGTAAACTTTTTATGGTCTCTACCAAGTTTATGCTCTCTTCTAAGCCTTCCCTGTGTCCATATGATTATGTACCTTCAACACCTATACCAACATACAACCTTTCCATTTCTTCATCTTGAATATAGGTTATTTTTTAACCTACCATGATTTTAATCTCTGCGATGATCCTACCTTGAACTAATTGTTTTTAATTCTCTGCAAAAAGTGCAGTCAACAAGATCTGTTAGACTAAATAATGTGACAATTTTATGAAAGCTATGCACAATTTGTCAAAATCCTTTCTTGTATTTTCCCCTTGGGTGATTTCTTTAACATCCAAACTCTAGTGTGCACACTTGTGCATTATTATTTTTTCATGCATCACAACTCTATACCACGCACCAATGGTTTTCCACGCAACTAAACTATGCATTGTGCAACATGAATACTTAACGCATGTGTCTATTTCATGTTGATCTCTGGCCCATAAAACTCTAGTGTTGAACCAATTGCTCTGATACCAGAATGTAACATCCCCAACCTCCCATGTTGGGCCACGTCATGCAATTTCCACTCAGCCTCTAAGATATTCTTTGTAGCATCCCAATCTAACTATTGGACAATGCTACTTCAAAACTCCTAGTGTGCGGATACTACTTATAACGCTCCCTGTTACAAGTAGAATAGATTAATTGTGCACAACCTTAAGGTACTGTGCCCAGAATCATGTTGAGTCTTTGTTTATGAGTACACTGCTTTTGACACAATCATAGTAGCAGAGTAAATTCCATGAACCTCTGCGTGTTTTATCCCTTTAGTATATATATATATATAGTTGTGTGTGCAACACTTCTGCGCAAAAGTACTATTGTGTGCTCAATCAATCCAACGTTGCACATGGATTCTTTCAACTTTGAGCACGTGGACTACTTCATTGTGCATTCGATGATTCATACCATTCCTTGGTATCTTCTAATCATACCATGGAGTTTAACTTACAGTAATTCTTGATAACTGTCACACTTCTCATGAGAATATATAT
>JASDQU010260850.1:4341-15663 GCA_032191745.1 Picea mariana
CATGTTGTCCATCTCTTGTTTCTTTGGAGCTATGCAATCTTTCATCAGATGTCCTTTCTTCCCACAATTCCAACACTCCATCTTTTGAAATATGGATTTGGATATTCCCTTCCTAAAATTCATGTGATTCCTTGATCTCATTCCTCTATCCTTTTGTCTTCTCCCTCTTCTCCATGTTTAATTCATTACTTGATGTCTCACATGTGGTTTTCCGTCACATTTCCTCACTAAGGATAACACCAAAAAAATCATCAAATTTTAAAGTGCTTGGACTAGAGATAGAGTTACTTACATTCATGACCATGTCATTCCATATTTTTGGTAATGAGCAGAAGATCAAAAGAGCCCTAACCTCATCATAAAAGTCCACTTTTACAGAACTTAATTGATTAGTAATCATATTAAATTCATTTAAATGATCTACAATAGACCCACCTTATGACATATTCATATTAAATAATCTCTTCATTAGAAATACCTTATTGGACACCAACGGTTTTTCATATTGTTTACCCAATGTCTCCATTAGCTCCTTTGTTGTGTTTTCTTTTGAAATATTGAAAGCCACTGACACTGCCATGCTCATCCATATCGTTCCTAGTTCCTTTCTGTCAATAACCTCCCATTCTTCGTCCTTCATGGTCATCAACTTCTTTGCTATTCCACCTAATGGTAGGAATATATCCTTCTGATATAAATAATATTCCATGTGCATCTTCCATAACAAGTAGTTTTGGTAGTTAAATTTCTCGACACTAGACTTTCCATATTCCTCCATTTCTCCCACTCGAACCAGGAACCCTCTTTTCCTGCGAGTTATCTTTCTCTCTGATAACATTTGTTAGAAAAATAGGATCGCAGAGAAATTAAAAAAAAAATATTGGAAATAAAACTCAGAAGATATACAATACAATAGAGTCACAGATATACATGGTTCACAAAGTGTAGTCTATCGAGAAAATCCTTCCTTTATTATTATCGAGAAAATGAAGGGATACAACCTACATCAAACCTGTTGTAACTTCCTCTTCTTTCTTTCACATTCTCTTATCTCATAATACAATATTCACAATACTACATAGCCACAACACTTTTCCCTCATAAAATAGGGTTTCCTTCTACGGAAAAAAACCCTAACATAACTTCTACCATCAGATTCACGACCTTATAATGAATGGTCCATATTTACATGGAAATTACAATATACATTTACAATGCAATTTGTCCTTTAGGGGATCGCTTGCCCCCGGACCCTGTAGAGGGGGTAACCCCCCTCTACACTCCCCCGTGTGGAGGAGTGTACATTCTTTTGAGGTGTAAAGTATTCATGGGGTATAAACACAACTGAAAAAAAATACCGATGAATTGGGAAGATAATCAGGCTCCACAACCAACACCAAGGAATTTGATAGCTCATTAGAAATATTTCCCTTATGCTTGGGGGCACATATCCACAAACAATTCTTCTCTTGGGGTTTGATTTATTCTAGTCATTTGGTCCTACAAGAGGTCCTAATAATTATTTATTCCAATCATTTGGTCCTACAACAGGTCCTAATAATTATAGTGGCGGGTGAGAGGTATTTTCATCCAACGTTCTGGTCAGTTCCACATCATTCTCTCTCTATGGTGCTTTTGGAAATTTGAATTTCTCCCCATCCTCTATGCTAGTAGGGAGAAAACATTTATATCCTGAATCGAATCCAATTCTTGGTTTTTTTCCTTTCAAGGGATGTCGTCGCGATATAATCATTTTCATTCTGTTGTAGGGAAGACAAGTGGACATTTCCACTTCACTATTTCAGGCAATCCTGGTTTTCATCTAAATTTGGGTAGGTATACAAGCTCTTCCTAGCAACCTAGTGCCAGTTTCAATCCAGAGTCATATTTTTAGGATACCAATGAATAGGGACTTGTTAATATTTTGGTTCATGCCTCGATGTCACAATCTAGGCTTCCCTTTCTCAGAACCCTTCATTTTCCATATTTGTCAAATTTAATGAATGATTCCATTCGTCATAACCGTATTTTTCCTCCATTCCCCACCAAACGTCCTTCTGATATACGCAAATTCAAATGTTAGAGTGGTGAAGATCTCAGATATCATGTATCGATGTTTCATTTTTGGAGCTCTTATGTTGGTTGTGGATATTTATTATCTTCCTGATTAATAGGCATTTGTTTTCATCCTTGTTTATACCCCATGAAGACTTTACACCCTGAAGGAACGTACACTCCTCCACGTGGGGGATTGTAGAGGGGGGTTACCCCCTCTACGGGGTCTGGGAGCAAGCGGGGGTTCAGGGGTGAATCATTTGAAGGAAAAATCTCCTTGTAAATGTATATTTTAATTTCATTGTAAATCTAGACCATTCATTATAAGGTCACAGATCTGATGAAAAAAGATATGCTATGGTTTTTTTCCGTAGAAGGAAACCCTCTTTTATGACCAAAATGTATTATGGCTATGTATCACAGTGAATATTGTATTTTGAGTGAGGATACTTTGATATAAAGAATAAGAAGTTACAACGAGTGTGTTGTAGGTTGTATCCCTTCATTTATTGGATAATAATAAAGGAAGGACCTGTAAATTTCTCTGGTGGACATAGCCCACACTAGGTGAACCACATATATTTGTGTCTCTATTGTATTATGTATCTTCTGTGTTTTATTTCTGCATTTGTTTAATTTTATTTCTCCAAGATCCTTTTTTTCCAACAACTGGTATTCAAGAGAAAGGTAACTCACATGAAAAGAGGGTTTCCTGGTTCTAGTGGGAGCAATGGTGGAAGATGAAAAGTTTAGGGTCAAGAAATTTAATAGCCAAAACTATCAGTTATCGAAGATGAAGATGGAATATTATTTATATCAGAAGGATCTATTCCTACCTTTAGGTGGAATAACAAAGAAGTCGATGGCCATGAAGGACAAAGAATGGGACGTTCTTGACAGAAAGGCCCTAGGAATGATACGGCTGAGACTGGAAGCGTTGGTGGATTTCAATATTTTGAAAGAAAATACAATGAAGGAGTTGATGGACTCATTCACTAAAGTGTATGAAAATCCCTCAGCATCCAATAAGGTATTCCTAATGAATATATTATTTAATATGAAGATGTCAGAAGGTGAGTCTGTTGGATATCATTTAAATGAATTTAATACAATTACTAATCAACTAAGTTCTTTAAAAGTGGACTTTGATGATGAGGTGATGGCTCTTCTAATCTTGTGCTCATTGCCAGAAATATGGAACAACTTGGTTATGGTTGTAAGTAACTTTGTCTCTAGTTCAAACACTTTAAAATTTTATGATGTTGTTGGTGTTATCCTTAGTAAGGAAATGTGAAGTAAAAGAATAGGTGATACATGAGGTAATGCGTTAAAAATGGACAAAAGGGAAAGACAAAAGGATAGAGGAAATGGCTCAAGGAACCGCAGGAATTCTAGGATGGGAAGATTCAAATCCATATTTGGAAAGATAGAGTGCTGGAATTGTGGGAAGAAAGGGCATTTGAAGAAAGACTGCAAAGCTCCAAAGAAAAAAATAGATGGACAACATGATAAAAATCAGGAAGCAAATGTAACAGGTGATGCGTTACAAGATGCTTTGATTATTTTTGTAGATAATATTTCTAAGTCTTGGGTAGTAGATTCAAGGGATTCATTTCATGCCACACCCCATAGGAAACAATTTATATATTATGTTCAAGGTGATTTTGGACATGTTCGTTTGGGTGATGATGCACCATGCAAAATTGTTGGATTGGGAAAGGTAAAAATAAAGCAAAGAAATGAAAACCAATGGTTGTTGAAAGAGTTAAGACATGTTTCAGATTTGAGGAAAAATATAATTTCAACAGAGAATTTGGCAAGTGAAGTTTGTATATCCATACTTATAGATAAGGTGTGGAAGGTCACCAAAGGATCATTGGTGATATAAAAAGGAGAGAAGGTAGGTACATTGTATTTATGTACTGGTAATATATACTCTTCTATCTCTTTAGCTTCTACAGGAGTGGATACAACATTGTGGCATCATAGAATTGTACACATGAGTGAGAAGGGGATGCAGATACTTCACAAAACATATTTGTTCCCATATCTTAAACAAATTGATTTGGATTTATGTGAACATTGTGTTTATGGAAAATAGAAGAGAGTCAGATTTCTCAAAGTCGAAAAAGAAAAGGAGTGAAAGGTTAGAGATTTTTCATAGATATGTATGGGGACCAACTCAGGTATCATCTCTTGGTGGTTTTCATTATTATGTTACTTTTATTGATCATGCAGCTATAAAAAATTGGGTTTATTGCATTTAAAAAAAATCTGATGTTTTTTATGCTTTTAAGAAATAGAAACTTTTGGTTGAGAATAAGACAGGAAAAAGGTTGAAGTTTCTTAGATAAGAAAATGGAGATGAATATCGCAGTAAGGAGTTTGATGATTACTTTCCATACCATGGGATTCATAAAGAGAAGACAGTTTCAGGAACACCACAAGAAAATGGTGTGTCGGAAAGGATTAACAGGACAATCATGGAGTGTGTAAGGAGTATGATATTGCACGTTGGTTTTCCCTTACACTTATGAATAGATGTTGTAGATATTTTTGTTTACTTAATAAACATCAAAGTGCCTTCAAGGTCTTTGCATGGTAGAATTCCACAGGATGAATGGACAGGTAAAAAGGCAAACTATTCTTTTTTTAAGACTTTCGGTTGTGAATCATTTGTCAATATTGATAAAGAAAATAGAACAAAGCTTGAGGAAAAATCCAAGAAGTGTACCTTTACTGGATACAGTGTTAATAATTTTGGTTATCTATTATGGGATTATGAAAATAACAAATCATTAGGATTAGAGATGTCATATTCAATGAGAAGGTCATGTACAAAGATTAGTTGCAAGGAAAGAAACAGGAAAAATAAAAACCAGAATACACAATGCTTGATGATATCATTGGAAAATAAACTCCAAAGGTACTAGAAATTCAAAATGTACAACAACAAGATCAACAAATACCTCGAAATCCTACAAGTGTTGTCGGAAGATCTACCATGTTAAGTAGACCCCTTGAACTATACTCTCCTTCGTTATATTATTTATTGTTGACTGATTCTGGTGAACCAGAATGTTATGAAGAGGCAATGCATGTAAACACCAAAAAGAAGTGGGAGCAAAGACTGAAAGAGGAAATGGATTCCTTGGTAAATAACTAGACTTGAGATTTGTTTCAGTTGTATGTAGGAAAAAGATCATTGCAGAATAAATGTGTTTACAGGTTGAAGGAAGAAGATGGAGGAAAAAAGTGGTACAAGGCTAGACTTGTTGTAAATGGGTTTGCACAAAAGAAAGGTATAGATTTTGATGAAATATTTTCTCCTATTGTTAAAATGATTTCACTTAGGACTATTTTAATTCTTGTTGCAGTAGAATATTTTCATATTGAACAATTATATGTAAAAACAACTTTTCTCCATGGAGATTTGGAGAAATATATTTATATGCAAAAGCCACATGAGTATGAGTTTAAAGCGAAGGAGAATCTGGTATGTAGGTTGAATAATAGATTGTATGGCCTAAAGAAATATCCAAGGCAGTGGTATTTGAAATTTGACAAGTTTATGACAGAACAAGGTTATAGTAGATGTCATTTTGATCATTGTGTTATTTTAAAAGGCTAGAAAATGGAAGTTATATTATATTTCTACTGTATGTAGATGGCATGCTTATTGTAGGGTATAATATGGAGGATATAAATGTGTTCAATAAGAAATTAGAGAATTCATTTGCAATGAAGGATTTGGGTGTTGTAAAGATAATCCTTGGTATGAGAATAAAAAGAGTCAGGAAAAATCACAAATTGACATTGTCTCATGTGAGTACATAGAGAAGGTGTTGGGGAGGTTTAGAATGCATAATGCAAAAACAATTAGTACACCTTTGGCCAACCATTTCAAATTAACTAAGGAAATGTGCCCCAAGACATAGGAGGGGATAGAATACATGTCCAGGGTCCCTTATTCATCAACAATTGGCCGCTTCATGTATGCAATGGTTTTCACAAGACCAGATATTGCACATGCAGTGAGAGTTGTGAGTCGGTATATGAACACTCCAAGAAAAGAACATTGGGAGTAAGTAAAGTGGATTATCATGTATTTGAGAAGTACTACTACTCATGCATTATGTTTTGGAGGTTCAAACACTATTCTATAGGGATATGTTTATTTAGATATGGAAGGTGATAAAGATAGCAAGAGAAGCACCACAGGGTATGTTTTTATTCTAGGTGGAAAAACAGTAAGTTGGATTTCAAAACTACAAAAGGTTGTTTCACTTTCAACAACATAGGAAGAGTACATTGTTGCTACAAAGGCTAGTAAAGAAATGATTTTGTTACAGAGGTGTATGGAGGAATTGGGAAAGGAGCAGGAGAATAACAGGTTGTATTGTGATAGTAAGAGTGTCATTCAATTTGCAAAGAACTTGGCCTTCCATTCAAATACTAAGCATATATAGCTCAGGTATAATTTCATACAATCCATCTTGGAAGATGGACATTTGAAGTTGGAAAAGATACACACTAGCCAGAATCTTGTATACATGTTAACTAAGGGAGTAACCAGGGAGAAGGATCATAGTACAACATATAAAACGGAGGTGGAGTTTTTGAGAATAGTCTCCAAGTGGGAGATTTTATGTTGTGGAGCTTAATTATCTTGAGGTCCTTGTTTTCAGTCGTGTTTATAACCCATGAAGAGTTTACACCCCCAAAAAATGTACACTCCTCCACGCGGGGGAGTGTAGAGGGCGGTTACCTCGTCTGTGGGGTCTGGGGGCAAGCGGGGGTTCAAGGGTGAAGCCCCCAAAGGAAAAAATTGCTTGTAAATGTATATCATAATTTCATTTTAAATCTGGACCATTCATTATAAGGTCGCATATATGGCGGTAGAAGTTATGTTAGGGTTTTTTTCCCTAGAAGGCAACCCTCTTTTATGAGGGAAATATATTGTGGCTATGTATCATGGTGAATATTGTATTCTGAGTGAGGATATTGTTAGAGAAAGAAGAGGAAGTTATAGTGGGTGTGTTGTAGGTCGTATCCCTTCATTGTTTGGATAATAATAAAGGAAGGAACTAGGAATTTATCTAGTGGAGTGAGCCCACACTAGGTGAACCATCTATATCTGTGTCTCTATTGTATTGAGTATCTTTTGTATTTTATTTCCTCATTTGTTTTATTTTATTTCTCTGTGATCATGGTTTTCTAGCATCTTGTAATTCATTGAAAGATGAATCTCTTTGGTTATGATTATTCCATTGCAACCTCAGTGGGAGCATTGCTAAATTTTATATAGAGATGGAGTGGTCAAAGTTTGGAACAATTGGTGATTTTTCCATGGTATTTCTCAATCATTTCAACTCCATATCCAGTATGATGTTAGCACAAACGTTTGTGCTAATTTTGATAAAAGTAAAGCTACTCACATTTCCAATCACATTGTGGAATGGAGGATACAAAAGATTTTGATTATGACCAGGGTCCTCCTAAATTTATTTTAGAATGGTTCCTGAATTCATTACTCCCTTATATTTCTAAGGATGTCATGACTTTAAGAGTGTTTATGGAGGAACAAGTGATCTTTAGAGAACAATAGTTAGATCTCATTTACTATCAGTTAGGCATGCTCTATGAGATAATTAGAGACATGCCATGATCAAATCATGACTTGACGAAACAAAAATCAATACCCCATTCCAATTTTATTGTTGGTTCATCGTAAAGAAAAGCCACAAATCTGATTTCTAATAAGACACAACAATTTTCTATTCAACAAACTGCAAATAGTATTGCTGAGATTGTAACATTTCATAAGGGAAGAATACTTCCCTATTGAGTCATAGAAGCTCAGTGAGAGATATTATCTCAAATCCACCACCAAATTGATGTTCTCAGCATCATTTTTCTTTTATTGAGAAAGGCCAAAACATAAACAAAACTAGATATTCTATAGTTTAGAGAATAAACAATGTTACTTGGTCTATCATTTTCCAAACAAAATTGATGCATTGAACATGCGAGAGATAGTGGTCTCGGTTTTCAATGTTGTAGCTAAGTCTTGGGGTACTTCCAAGAGTGAGACAAACATAAGTTTTAATGATGCCAAGACATGGCCTACACGAACTTCTTCCCCATGGAATTCCATTAACATCACATTTGTACAAACCAATGTTTAAGTGGTTGTTAGCAAATAATGAACTCTACGTTAGCATTACATTGTGTGTATGTGCTTTACTAAGTGACAATTGTATATAAAATAAACTCTATGTAAATACTTGCATACCCGAAGGCCAAGAGCCATGGAAATAATATGTGGTTATCAAATGTGGGTTTGTGGATTTGATCCACTAATACCACCACATTATAGTTATAGCAATAAATTCATTTAACAATAAAACCTCTTAACACAAATGGGAGAGGGTTGAAATCATCATCAACAATGCTAAAGGTTTAAGCATGGGTTTGATTAAGTATTTTATTTCAACAACCAATACTTGACCCTTGGGTCATAGAAAAAGAATTATAGTCCTTTTGAAACACAACACAATAAATAATTTAAATAATAAAATAGATTAGATTTCTCCAAACCTATAGCATTATAGTTCATCCTTTCAAGAACACAACCCTTTATTTATAATGTGTGCTTGGGTAAGAAGGATCATAATACTACATGATCATGTACATGGTGAACATATACAAAGTTCTTTATACAAAGGCATGATTAACTTATTCATAATATTAATAATGTAAATTATAATTACTACATTGGAAAGAATATTAGCAATTGTATACCTCTGAAAAGAAGAAGTTCCAATTAATTTGGATGACCAGTGCTATGATAGAATTGGAGTTTGGGAATAAGCTCCATTGAAAAATTATTTTGTCATGGAAAATCTAGGGTAAGTTAATAAAATTAAATAATTTAATGCGAATAACATTTAAGCAAACTTGTATAAGTAAAGTTCCATTCATAACTTAATGATGGAAAATGTTTAAAAAAATAATAGTTGGGTGGAAAGAGACATTACAAAGAAGGTAGTGAGTAGACATATTAAGTTTGAGGAGAAATTTTAATCTAATATATCTCAAGAGTCATTAGCACTGAAAGAGGACAAGGAGCATGCTCCAAAGGATGAGAAATAATCAACAATTCACACTCCAAGTGGGGATGAGAAGTTAGCCACTTCTTTCAGGAGATCCACGTGGATATTACAAACACTGAAGGATGATGGTGAGGCTGCTAGGAGTATGGTGAGAGAAAGAAGGCCTCCAAATAATTTTATGAATTCCATGGAACTTATGAGTAGCATCATTGGTGTTGAGGCTTCTAGTTTTGAGGAAGCAACATATTAGAAGGTATCGCAAGATGCCATGGTAGAGGACTACACCTCTATTATGAGGAACGATGTTTGGGACATGGTATCGAGACTAGAGGGAAAGTCAGTTATGAGTTCTATATGGATCTAAAAGATCAAGCATGTTGTATATGGTAGCATCGAGAAGTTCAAAGGGAGGTTTTTTGTGAGAGAGTTCTCCCAGAAAGAGGGAGTGGACTATGAGGAAAAAATTTATCCAGTCTCCAGGCATGCTTCTATTTGACCTATTATTTATATTTCTTTACTTATGAGGTGAAGGATACATCATATGAATGTGAAAACAAAGTTCCTCAATTAGATCATTGAGGAAGAAGTATGCATAGAGAAACCTAAGGGATTTTAGGTACATGCAAGGAAGTCTCATGTGTGTAGGCTTATGAAATCCTTGTGCTGACTCAAGCAGGCACCTAGAGTGTGGTATTCCAGGATCAAAAGATACTTGCAGAGTATGGGATTTATCAAGAATGAGGTGAATCCTAACTTTTAACTCATACTTGTTGGTTCAGATCCACTCATCCTAGTTGCAAAGCATATTTAATGAGTGAGTTTGAAATGAAGTGCATGTCTTGATGCATTATTTCTTGGGGTTAGAGGTATGGAAGGTATCGAGAGAAATATTCCTTGAACGTGGGAAGTATGAAGTAGATATCATGAGGAGATTCAAGATGGAGAATTGTAAATCGATGTCTACACCTATGATTACCAATCTGAAGAGGGTGATCACTTGAGATTCATAGTTGTTGGATCCTAGAATATACAGGTAGTTGATAGGGTCCTTGATGTATTTGATCAACACTAAGACACATATTTGTTTTTCTATGAATACCTTGAGTTAGTTCATGGTGGATCCTGACAGATGCATTGGATTCCAACAAATCATGTTCTCAAGTAGTTTAGAGGTAAAGTAGAGTATGTATTGAGATATCTTGGAGCATATGGAGTGGAGTTGTAGGGATATATAGACTCAGATTGGGAAGTGAGTGCAATATATAGAAAGAACACCTCAGGGTGTTTCTTCAGCTTGTGAGCAACATTAATTATTTCCTTAAGCGAGAAGCAGACTTTTGTAGCACTAAGTTGATGCAGGAGCATCACAAATATCAAGCAAGCATGGAGCAAGCGCAACGGATTTTTTTGAGCACATGATAAATTGCTTGAAAAACTTTTTGAAGTTGATGTGCCAAATCTTTAATGAATCCATTTATGAAGGAGCGCCTTTGTATATTGTATTGGACCTCGAGCGATTCGCTCTTGTCCTTAGTAGATAGGAGTCATTTAAACTAGTTGATGCAGGTAGATAGACTTGAATTCATAGATTAGACAGTTTTAGAAAGAAAGAGGAAAAAAACGGATATAGACACCCTCATTGTACATTGTAGCATTGGCATGATTATTGAAGCAGGAAGAGCACAGGAGAATAGCAGAGCGTTGTAGAAGAACAGCCATGTATAGATCTTGAATTAATAGAAGAAGTTGATTCAACTCCATGGTTTTGTGTCTGTTCTATGTGTGTTGATGTTAAATGATGTGCTCACGAGTGTTTGTTTTCCTATTATGCATTTTCTTTATTGCTGTGTATGTGATTTCATGTTTGAGTTTGAAATCTGTGTGGAAGAAGAAATGAGTTTCCATTGTTTCTCTATTTGAGTGAGGATTCCTGCAAGGAGTGCAGTTGAAAACGTCCGCAAGGAGTGCATTGACGGAGGATCAGTTAGTTTAACTCTTGTTCTCATTCAGCCAGAAGTGAAATTGGGTTATTGGAGCCGTGCCAGGAGTGTGCAGGCTAAGGGAGAGTCTCAGTTGTGATTCTGAGTAGAAGCTTTGAAGGATTGTTGTTGCAAGTGTGCAATGGGTCAAAGAAACCCAAACACTTGAAGTG
>JASDQU010260851.1:0-15651 GCA_032191745.1 Picea mariana
CATCTTCATCTGATGATGAGATGCCTTCTTTGGTGAAAAATCTTTTCTTGAAAACTTTCTTTGTAGTTCTTTTACCTTTATATGTTTGTCTACTTTTTGAGTAACCTTCATCATTTCTCGTTTTCTTATGAGGACATTTGTTAGAAAAATGACCAATACCATCACAATTAAAACAAATTAAAGGAATTTTACCTCTATACCTACCGTTGGTTCCCTTAATCAGTCTTTTGACGAAGTTGGCCACTTCTTCATCATCTTCCGAGATGTCGCTATTGCTGCTATATTCTTTTGGTTACTTTTTCTTTTGCTTTGATCTTTTGGATGCTTTGAAGGTTGCTTCTTTTACATCTGGATTTTCCTGTTTAGTTCTCATCTCATATGTTGTGAAGATTCAATGCAGTTCGTCCATGCTTATTGAGTTTATATCCGATCTTTCTTCTAGTGATGATATATTAGGGTTGAATCTCATAGGAAGAGATCTTAGTACCTTTTGAACAATTACAGATTCTTTAATTTATTCTCCCAATCCTATGATTGCATTCACTGTTTCATCGACTCGTAAGAAGTAGGCTGCGATATCTTCATCTTCCTTCATTTTTAGTTTTTCAAACTGACCTCTGTAAGTTTGAAGCTTTTCTTCTTTGACTTTTGAATCTCCTTCATAAATATTTCGAAGCTTGTCCCAAATATCTTTAGCATATTTACAATGTGCAACTTTGGTGAATACCGTATCACTGAGACCATTCAAAAGTGCATTTTTGGCATTGGAATTATTATCACCAAGTTTCACTGCTTTGTCATTTGTTGGTGGAATTGTTGATGCTGTGTATCCATATACAATTGATTTCCAAACTTGAAATCCCTATGCCTGTATTTATGTCTTCATCTTTATGCTCCAAAAAGAATACTTTTGTCCATCAAACTGTGGTATTCCATTTTTATATGAGTTGGTACTCTCCATGATCTATCTTTCAGTGGTTAAACTGATTTATGAAGGAACCTGCTCTAATACCAATTGTTGGATTACTGAGAGGGGGGGTGAATCAGTAATAGCGTAATTATAATTCTTTTTCTTCAAATGTTATATCAATGTAGATTTATTATGCAATAATGAGCAGTAAGAAATAAACAATCACACACATACACAATACACCAGTGTTTTACGTGGAAACCTAAGTCAAGAGAAAACCATGAAATGATTTTTCTTATATGTCTTGAAGAATTACATTCATTGGAAGCACCAAATTCCTTTGTTTTTCAACTGCAACTGGAAGGAGGCTCCAACCCCCTAGTTTCTTAGGCTACAACCTGAGGGAAGCTCCAACTCCCCAATTCTCTGGCTACAACTAGAAGGAGTCTACAACCCCCTATGTTCTCCAACTACAACTGGAAGGTGGCTACAACCACCTATCCTTGCCCCGTCCTGCCACCCTGAAGTAGAAGTAGAATGATGGAACCACTGTCAAACTATCACTGTGAGATATACCACTGTAAACCTGTACCAATAAATCTGAACCATGCATCAACCATGCATCAACCTGTACCTCAACCTGTAATCAACCTGTACCATAAACAAGTGCATCAACCATGCACCAGCATGTACCAAACAACATGTAATCACTTGTACCATAAAAAAGTGCATCCAACCATGTGCCAAGTATGTACCAATCATGTGCCAACTACTCATCAACTATGACTCATCAATATGTACCAACATCATCAACTATACACTTCATGTATGTGCCAACTCATCAACTACTTGTCTCAATCATGTACTCAACATGTACCTCAACCAAAATCCCTCATCAATTTTGTCATCCAGATATGATTTGTAGCTCTGTAATAGACCTGGTGTATATGATCACATTCCTGCAAAACTTACTTAACTTTAACAACAAGAGACTAGCATTTTCATCAAACTTTTCTTTAGTCTCACATGCCTAGTTTTGGATTAGTCAACAACCCTAACTTGAAGTAATCATAACTTTGAACCTGTAATGTATAAATATCTGAAACTAATACACAATGTTCTTTAGTGTGTTTTATGCAATTCCTCTAGTTTTCACTACTTGGAATCTCTCAGAAAAGGAGTTATAGCAAAAATGGCATACCTTGTTGAATTCTAGCTTATTCTAGAGAGTGACCTTGTAGAGTGTGCCCCACATGAAATATTCATTGAATTGATCTAAAACTGTTACAAAGAATACTATAGAATGTACCCTAACCAACAAATTTAGTCTCACTAAATTTGGATCTGTTATGAAGAAGTTATGACGTTGTTACCCGAAACACTTGTTTTTGACTAGTTTCAGGACTAGCCACAAACCCTATTTTCCACAGAGTGTAACTCCCAAAATACAATGACCCACAAGATTAAGTATTTACCATAGATATTTGGGTATGTTTTCTCAATGGAATAGCAATTTCATGGTCTGAATCATTATATAAAAATCATTATAGCGAAAATGGTGAGATGACCTGTAAATAACATACCTTAGAAAGCACCATCAAAAGAATTTATCCTTCCTTGCATTTTGGCCTTCTTTTCTTCACCTTCCCTCAGAAATTCGGCTTAGATATCCTTGGTTACCTTAGACACCTATATATATATTCAATATTATCAAGTGTGATTAAAATGAGAGAGCCTTGCCTCTTATTTATACTCTCCAAGTAGCTTCCTTAAAAACATCTTCTAGGTCACTTGGCCCACTTTCCTTATTTTAGGGTTAACCCACTTCTAATTTCTCTATTAAATTTATTATTGAAATAATTTATTTTATATTCACTTTGAATTATAATACACTCATCACTTCACTTTATTATTTACCTTTTAAAATCTCTTAAACCACTTTGACTACTTTGACCTTTTGGGGCTTCTAGATGACATATGAGGGTCCTCCAACTTTGTAAGGCCATAACTCTCAAACCGTGAGGATTTATGTGACATTCCACATACCACCGGAAATGACATGAAAAGAACTATCCATCTAGGATAGTTTCCCTAACAAATTCACTGTCCTTCATCTCATTATTCCCCAATTAAGCATGGGTTCTCTTTCTCTGCAAAGCATCTTCCTGTGAGGGCTTTCACCATAAGGGGACCACTTTGGAGTTCATCCATATTTACTTCTTATCAACCATGACAAAAAAAATAATGATTCATATTTACGTCAAACAATCTTGGGTCCATTACCCAAACCTTTGTGCTATGGGGCTTTCTTCAAGGGTTGACATCAATGACAACCAACGTTAATCAACATCTACTCCAATGGAAAAGAATTTGAAACTCACATCAAAAGAAGGAAATGAATTTGAGGATGCAACCAAGTATAGATAGCTTGTGGGAAGTCTCATCTATCTTACTACCCCCAGACTAGACCTTTCATTTTTTGTTGGAATTCTTTATAGGTTCATGCAAAACATTTGTGAAGGACATTGATTTGCTGCAAAAAGAGTTCTAAAATACTTGAAAGGAACTCAAGATTTTGGACTCAAGTACTCTATGGTAGATGAATTCAACCTGATCATATATTTTGAATTAAGATTTGATGGGGATAAGGAAAATGGAGTGTCAACTTCAGGTTATCTCATGAGTCTTGGATCAACAACTGTCTCCCGGAGGTCACACAAAGTATCAATTCAACTAGATTCCACATCAAAGGAAAAATATGTGGCAGTTGCAGAAGCGATGAAGGAGATTGTGTGGCTCAGGAAAATACTTGAAGATTTGCAGGAGAAACAAGTGAATTCTACTCCTCTTCTAGTTGATAATACTTCTGCAATCAAGTTGGCCAAGAATCCCAGATTCCATGATCGAACTAAGCACATCAACACAAAGTATCACATGATTCGATATCATGTAGAGGCCAATACTATTCACTTGAGACATTGTTCCAAAAATGAGCAAATTGCAAACATCTTCACCAATGTGCTTGGAAGAGAAAAGTTTGAGAAGTTCATAATGATGCTTGGATTCACACACACACCTTCGGATTAAGGGGGGAATGTTGGACATGTAATCCTGTGAGGTTGTGTTACTTGTAACTGTAATGTGCATATGAAGATTCATAGGTGATAGGAACGGTCACATGCTGGGGAAGACCAAGAGTCATTTACTCATGTATATATGCCCATCATTCTAATGCAATGCACATCAAGTGTGGAGTTATTTTTTGTCATTCATGGTTTGACAAGAGTATGGGTTTCCTCCTAGGAGGTCACATGTGGGGTATGTATACCTCGTAGTCAAATAATTGGGCGGAGTGGGTCCCTTTTCCCACAAAAAAACAAGGAGGTCTCATACACCAAGTACATCCCTTGTCCCACAAACAAACAAAGGGGTCTCATACACCAAGTCCTAACTACATAAGGGATTGTTTAAATTTCAAGACTATTTAATTATTCCGTGGAAATGTCCATAAAAAGAACAAAATATAACTAATGTGTGGGTGAAAAGATTTTGGTATGTAAAATTCAAATAAAAGAAAAATGATTTTCATGTAACTTTTTGTAAATTTATTGTCTTAAAAATGAATATTGATTTTAAGAAATCAAAATCTCTTTTCATAAATCATTTTTTTTTAAATTCTTCCAAACAATATATGTCATATAACTAAGATATGGTATATGCTATATTAAAAACTTAATATGGGAATCATAATTACTAAAACATTCATTAAAAGGATTTTGTTAAAAGGATTTTAACATAATATAATAAAATGTATAAATAAATATTGACTTATTTCGAGTAAATAATCATAAAAAAAGAAGAAGTATAGTATGTAGTTTTTACATTTTCTAAATAATTATTATTATATATTTTTCTTTTATATTAGTTAAAATAATAATACATTAATTAAATGTTTTAATTATATTATATTTATGTTTTTAAATTTTGGAAGAGTTTAAATTTTGTTTTTGATTTTTGGAATGGTTCAAATTTGTTTTTAAAATGCTTTAAATTGATGGTCGATGTGAAGACTAGAACAAAGTTTTATATACACAGAGAAACATGAGCTTTATTTCAAGATATCTGATGTATATTTTTATTTTTATAATTTGAAATTAATTTTTTTTTTTTTATAAAAATATATATTTTATTGTAATAAAATATTATTTTGAATTATTGAAAATAATTATAATATAATTTTGAATTATTGAAAATAATTATTATTTTCTTATTTTAAGAAATTTATAATTTTGTTTTGAAATATAATTGATTAAGAATTAGGAAATATGTTTTTTTTTTTAAAATAAAAGTAACTATATATTGTTATTCACAAATATACGTGGCATTACAAAATTTGGAGTTTGTCATCTGTCCTGCCATAGCTGGGAAACTAGGTCACATGGCTATCAAAATTCAAGTGCAACTGTAACTATTTGGACATGACAATAAAAATGTCTAACTGACAAAAAAGGTCATGGTGACTGACTAAGAGGTGGCCATGGCCGACTATCATACAATATCTGATAGAGAATCTCAATTCTCTGCATAATTGACTTAACCAAAATAAAAACATTAACCTGGGGGAGTTAGTCCAAGTGCGAGCTCAGACTCAGCCAACCATGGGTGTTGTAGGCTGGGAAATTTTTTTGGCTGCAAGTTGGACATTGTTTACTTGCAGGAGCTATCGTCATTGCATCGAACAAGAGGTCCATATGATATCCTAGGATTTGTTGGATGTGTGGCCAGTCACCAAGTTTATGCCGCAGCTCAAAAATGGGCTGAAGGTGCTCGTCTGAGAGTGGAATTAGGGTGGGAAGAGGTGACTCCTCCACCATATATGCATCCATATTCAAGTCTGCATCCATTGTTGTCACTGGAATATCCACTTTTCAACTGGGAGAAATTTCTTCCTCCACCAAGCATTGTCCAGTGCGGCCATAAAAATGATCTGAAGTGTGGGTGTTGAGGGGGGTTATTTATGGGTGAAGGCTAGGCAGAGGGGTGAAATTCTTAGGAGGGAGAATTTCCTCCTTGATTGGTTAGCTGCCAAGGTCAATGGTGGGATTGAAGGTAGGAGATCGGGGTTGTTGAGGTCGATTATGGCTTTGGTCAAGATGATTGGTAGTGATGAGGGAAAGCTCAGAGGGGGGGAATCTTTTACGTCTGGTAAGGGCGTTGTAGTACAATGGACCCCTTATAGATTTTCCCCTCTATTTGGGCATGGTGTGAGCGTTCAGGTGAGGATTGGGTAGGATAAACAATCGAGGATTTACCGTGGGAGGCAAAACAGTTGAGCACAAGGTGAAAATGAAATGGGAGAGCCAGGGAACTGTCGATCACAAGGCAAGGAGAAAGCCGAGGAGTAGTCGAGCACAAGGAAAATATGGAATGGGAGAGCGTTCCAGTGCACAGTACTTCATAGTTCTTGGTGAATTGATAGGGGAAAAATCCATGAAGGCCAAGGTGACTACTAGATTGGTGCAGGTACCTTTCTTGGTATGCCCAGCCTGGTTTGTGCAAGGCATCACTAAGTCTCCTTAGAGTGCCCAACGCACTACCATTAATCCTCTATGAGTGTGGGTCATTCAGTTTGGAGAGAAGGGAGGATGGCGGCATGGATTAATATCTCTCTGTGCGGCCTATCTCCACCTGTCATCCCTTGCAATCCACTTATCACCCCATCCAAGAGAGGGTAATCCTAGAGAGCCAGCTCCCTGCATTGAAGCAATAGTTGTGAGCTATGGGACTGCCTTGTGTCTATGTAGATGTATTTTTTTGTGTTTACTCCCACATTTTCAAGCTTGTCCGCCACCTTGTTGGCCTCACATCTTATGTGTGAGGTAATCAGAGTATGGGTGGGCATGACAAGATCTTTCAGGATGCTTAGGGGCCCAAGGAGGTGCCAATTGGGGGTGATTTTATCCAGATCCCTTCCTATAATGATTTTGGTAGAGAGATTGATGATTACTTTGGAATCCCCTTCTATTATTAGACAAGTAAGGTTGTGATCTAATAGTATTTGGATCCCTTTGATTAGTCCCTAGATTTCTGTTGAGTTATTTGTGTCATGTCCTAGATACTCTGCCATTAGGTACTTTATTTGGCCAACATTGTTGTGAATAATAGATCCATATCCAGTGTGACCAGGATTGACTTTGGATGCACCATCAAAGTTGACTTTGTGGAGGCCTGGGGGTGGAGGAAGCCAGGAAGAGGGACTGGAAGGTGAGGATTTTGGGGATAGATTCTGGGGAGAGAGAATGGGGGACAAGGAAAAATACCAAGAGCTTAGAAATGAGGTTTCAGAGGGGTCTGAGGGGAAATCTTCTTGGGACCAAGAGTGAATTTTGAGATTTTCCAGAATATTCTTGTGTATGGTGGTCCAAAGGACTGGGGGGGTGGGGAAGGCCTAATAATGGAAAATTCTTCTATTCCTCTCTTTCCAGAGTTGCCAAACTATGAAGCCGGGAATCATTTTCCATATTCTATTTAAGATGGGACTTTTGTAGGACCCATCTCCCCAATCTTTGATAGTGTTAATGATGTTATTTCTTTCCCGATTGGTCCTTCTCATGCTTTGGGCAGCCTGGTTCCATATTAGCTCACTGTATGGGAAGTGATTAAGGAGGTGTTCCATGGTTTCTTCCTACTGTTAGCACAAGTGGCATATTGAGGGTCTTATGAAGCCTCTTCTCTTGAGGTTGTCCCATGTTAAGATTTTGTTTTGAACCAACAGCCAGAGAAAGGTGGAAACTTTCAGCCAGAGTTTGGATCTCCATATTGTTGTCCATATATTCTCTTTTTGGTTGTTTTGGAAGTTTTCCTATAAGTTGTAGCCTTCTTTGAGTGTAAAGTTTCCATTGGGAGTGTACCCCCATCAAAGGATGTCTGGGTCTGTGCTTATTCAGATTTTCCTTCATTGGATCATTTCTTTCCAATGTTGTAGGTCACAATCTACTACCACATGGAGATCCTGAGTTGTCTCTTTCCATCTGCACTAGTGGGGGATGATGGAGGTATTCAACCAAAGATCTGCCACTTTCAGGGAGGCGAGATCCTAGATGTGATCCAGATAATATATTAGATTATTATCATTCTACAAGGGGGGCATCTTTTGTCAGGATTCCATTTAGAAAAGTGTGCTCTGTCCATTTTTGATTTCCCAAAAGGCGTTTTCTTGTACTAGTGGGCAATTTTTCCAGGAAGCATTCCAGATGTTAGATCCCTGGACCTTGTCCTGCATTAGAATGAGGTGATCTTGAGGAGTGTTTGGGGCATATTTTCATTTCCAGAGTTGGGCCCAGAGTTCTGTTGGGGATTTGAGCCATCACCAACAATGTTTTGTGCCCATTGTACTGTTTAGTTTTCCTGGACCCTGTAGGCCCAAACCTCCCATTGATTTGGGCTTGCAAATTTTATCCCAACTAACGAAAGCCCACTTTTTGTTGGGATCATGACCATGCCAGAGAAAATTCCTCTGGAGGTTTCTTATTCATTTTATGATAGATTGAGGTGTAGCAATGGCCGAGAAAAGATATGTTGGGATGGATTGAAGAACATATTTTAAAAGGGTGAGTCTAGCTGGAAGGTCGAGGGAACAAAAATTCTAGTTGCTTAGGCAGTTGGAGATTAAGAGCAAAAGGGAATCCCAAGAAATATTGCAAGTGACTGAATCCGAGAGTGGGAGTCCCAAGTATTGAGAAGGTAGGGAGCATATTGGAATGTTTAGCAGACGTGAAATATGTTGTTGGACAACTGCAGGCGTGTTAAAAAAGAAGAGTTGAGATTTTTCCAAGTTGAAGGAGGTTCCCGATKTTGGATTACTGAGAAGGGGGGTGAATCAGTAATAGATCAATTATAATCCTTTTTAACCAAATAATCCAAGTTTTATATCAATGTATAATTATTAYCCAATAATGAGAAATAAGAAATATCACTACTACATATGACCAAATTTTCCACGGTTTTTCGTTGCTATTGCCACACATATCCGTCGCACTTTCCATGGAAGAAAAGACTATTTTTCATCGTTATATCCACGAACCAGTGATTCATGGAAACAATGACGAAATATGCCCTCCATGTGTCATCATCCTCAAGATAGGTTTACCTTATAAAGCATGGCAATAGCGACGAAAATTCATCGCAATAGGGACAAAAAACCATGCCAAAGTAAAAAACTTACCAACAGATTACGACGCAGATGCCATATGTACGATGAAAAAGTGTGGAATGTTGCGACGAAAAAGCATGGCAATAGCGACGCAAATGTTTGGTAGAGAAAAAATTTATGACGCAAATGTTATATGTGTGACGCAAAATTGTGGCAAAGTGCGATGAACTTTCGTCGATATTGCCACACTTCCTTTAGGTTTTAAAAAAAAAATCTACACTAGAAGCTGGATGTTGGGATTCATGATTGACCCATACTCAATTTTTTCATGTGTGATTGACCCTTAAAAGGGTTTCTTATGTGAGAAGGGTTATCAGAGGGGGTTTTGGGACTTATTAGGTGTCTTTCTTAGTGGACCAAAAGGGAAACCCAAGGCACCTTGGGATGAAGGGGAAGATAAAATACATTCCCTTGAATGAATGGTTTTGATTGAGATATTGGGGCTCTGAACTAGAGGTCAAAATGCTTTTGGTAGGGGTATCCCAGGGGGACAATATGGGAGATGTGTTTATTTTAAATCTATCACTATGCTTGTGAGAGTGGGCCAACTCTTTACTTATCCACTTCAATGCACTCACAACCATTAATCGATATTAATATAGATTGGTCACAATAATTACCTTGAATATCAAATTTAACCTATTAATGTGAAGGGATAATCACAACATGAGGTTAAAGGCATTCACACCCTTTCAACAACTATGTTTGTACATTTTTGGATGAGGAACTTGTAGCCTTGTGGTTGAGTCATTCCCTTACCAAAAAAATGAAGGTTACTCACACTCATATGAATGAAATAAATCAAATTTGTTCCCACGAAAAAAGTTGTAACGCTTTGAAAGAATGGTAGATCACAACAATGGAGCACTTGTTTAAACAAAGACACTTACACCTATTCAAGTAAAGGTAACTCACCCTATTCAAATGAAGGTACATGATAAAATATAAATGAAGAGAAATGGAAATGTTTAACTCGAAGGGTAGTTCACACCAAAGCAAGTTAGTGTGATCACAATGTTTTGAAACGAAGGGTGATCACACTACTCTAGGTGATAGTTTCTCACACCACCCTAAATGAAGGATGATTTCACTTGTTGAAGTCGGGGTACTCACATTAATGCCAAAAAATGGTAACACATACCACTATAAATGAGTAGGAATCACACATGATGAAGGGGAGATAGCAAATATTTTACTTGGAGTAATGCAATTTGGTGGGAAGTAGAATAGCTAGTAGTATATGTTATAGTCTTAATTTCCACCCTACATGCCAGAAGGGAATCTAGCAGAAGATGAAAGTCAAAATACATTTCTTTCTCAAGATTTAGGACTTTCTTTTAGGGTCTTCATGTGGAATATAGGAGAAAACATGTGATTTTATTCATTGGTCGTTTATAATGCAACAAGCGATGATCCTTGCAACCTTCTAGATTTGCAAAGTTATGAAGAGGTAAGCGAGGGATCATCTCCCACCATGATTTTATAATTATTATGTAGTGGGGTATATTGAAAGGAATTACTTATATCCTCATTGTTGGGTATAGTATATCATCTAGATTTACCACCTAATACATTTAATTTGTCAACCCAGGGCCCTGAATGTTTTACAGGCTATCATGCACTGTATGTGCAGACTATGCTTCTTTCAATATTGATCATGTAAGTAAACAATTATTGCAGTAAAATAAAGAACAAAAACTAGATTACTGGTGCTTAAACATAAATAACTGTAACATTCAAATGAAGCAGGATAACTGTAAATGAAGTAGAACACACAGATATAATAGATTCCACACAAAACCATAAAAAAACTATATCATAAGCCAACAACACCTGACCAAAAGAGTGGGCCCAACTCCCTGATCAGGGCTGCGGTGAACTAATTTCCATGAAAACTCAGAAACTCAGAAGAAACTTGATTTTCATTAAATAAAATGATATTACATAGGTTGCAGTTTTGATACAGGACAACTCCTAGCTAGCTGACTGACTAGATAATCCCTTCTCTATCTCTGTTCGGCCTTTTATACAATTCATGGAGCACAAAGCGTCCCAAGATTAGGGTAATGACTCTTCCTAAAAATACACAAAGGCTGAACCAATTAAAAGAACCTAATGTTGGACCATGGAGCAGGTCCTCTTTTGCACCTTCAACCCGTGGACTGCACTGCATCCTTGACCGCATCATCTTTCCAGACTTTGTTTTCTCTGTTCCTGTGATATTTCAGAGATTAGTGATTTGTTTTGGTAAAMCCCTAACCAATCTCTAATTTTTTTGAACTAATACACACAATGGCATAATAGAGGTGCTGTCTTACCCTTGTGGTTACAGACATCTCCCCCAAAATTTAGTCATGTGCACGTCCTCGTGTAGGCTGTTGCTTTTGTAGATCTGGGTTGGAACCTTGGTACTGGGCCTGATGTTCTGCTATGTCATATGCCTCAGCCATATCTATCCCTAGAAAATTATATCCCCCAGTCAATATTATATCCTTCCACCATTCTCTCTGGACCTTGTAATCAGGTTGATATTGATCAAGTGGCATCTAGATGTTGGGGAATGAAAATCCCAAACCTAGCCATCGAACCCCACAAAACCTCATACATGCTATATACTTGGATATTATTTCCATGGCTTTGCGAAAATTGGGAGCCCCAAATGCTTCCCGTTCCATGACAATAGGTGGTGATAAGGCCAATCTCTGGTCACAGTTTTCAAGTGCCTCTTCCTTGCAATAAGTCAATTGTTTTACACAAAGCTTAACACACCATTGTTGTGTAGTTTCCATATTCCATGGCCAATTGGGAATCCATCTGAAACAGTTATGTTTGTTGATGATCTGTTCAACTTGAAAGTTATCCATTCTAACTTGAAGGGGTATATGTACCTGATTTTCCTCGAAATAATCAAGTGCCTTCTTCCACTTCACCTAGTTAATGGTGTAGGAAAGAAAGGCCCACAATTGGACATCTGCCAAGGAACTGGATTGAATTTTTGATCATCTCTTAGCAGATAGTTGTGCATGTACAGTTCACACATGATATGTTGTGTTAGGATGTCATAACTTTTCAAGGTCCTAAGAAACTGCATGGGGTCTTTAATATTATAAACCATCTCCTGGTGAATACATTCCAGATAGAAAAATAAATATTGTTCATGAAGGAACAATGCATAGTTGAGAGAAGGGGAGCGACAAGTTACTACCTATTGGGTGATATCATACATCTCCTGTTTGTCATCTCTTAAACTCTGTATTTGTGCCTCCAACTCTGTAATTTTTTCCTTTTGTTTCTCGTCCTTGTTCTTCTCTTCTTCCAACTTTTCCTCATAGTCAACAACGACTCTAGCAGCTTCATCCCTTATGTCTTTCAATGTCCTTAGGTGCACTGAAGAAGGGACATCTCCTATTCGAAACTTGTCTACAGGTTTCTTCCACTTCTGTATCTCGGCTTTCAACAAAACTACCTAAGATTTAGTTGTATCTGTCATTGGCTTAGCTTGAGTATATGTTTTTATTGTGGAAGTGTGAAAAATAGGATCAATCTGAGTGGTTGCTGGTACTGTAGAGGTGTGGAAGATAGGCTCAGTCTGAGTAGCTACTATATACAACACCAACTCAATTTGTGTAGCTGGTTTTACTCTAGGAGTATCGACAGTTTGAGTAGTTGCCGATACTGTGGGAGTATCGACAGTTTGGGTAGTTGCCGAAATAGTCTCCTTGACATTTCTCCTCACTACTTCCTT
Source organism: Picea mariana (assembly GCA_032191745.1). Classification (NCBI taxonomy): domain Eukaryota; kingdom Viridiplantae; phylum Streptophyta; class Pinopsida; order Pinales; family Pinaceae; genus Picea; species Picea mariana. Next base: position 12,868 of record JASDQU010260851.1, read on the forward strand.
GGCAATTATTTTGTATCTTCGTGCTCATTTCTTCAGGCGGAGCACCTACTTATTTAGATTGGCATTCTCAATATTGAATTGAAGACTTTCTCTAAAGGTTGTCTTATAATGTTTCTGAATAGGGGTTCTTCTACTTGCACAAAATTCGACAAATTCCTATTTGACAGGAATTTCTTCAGCCCATCCCCTAGGAGGAACCTCATTCTGAGCTTCATTGCCTGCAGCCTCTATGCTTGGCTCTTGTTTTACTCTCACTTCGCCTAGAGTAGCAGAACCCAACTCTGGTTCATGGTTTTCGGGAGCAACATGCTCTGATGCTTGTTCTTGTGTAACAACACCAATCATTTCTTGCTCACAAACTAGAGTAGTTGTTGTGTCTTCAAAAATAGGGTTTTTAGGAATGGATTGTTCTGAAGTTGGTTCTTGTGTTACAATTCCAGTCATTACCTGCTCATCGATGGGAGGAGTAGCTGCACCATCTTCACAGACAGGAAATTTAGAAAGTTTTGGCACTGGTTCTAGTGTAACAATGTCAGTTACCTCTTGTTCATAGATTGGAGGAGTAGCAACATTCCTCTCCTGCTCATCAGATGAAGGGGTATCAACATCCATGTCATGATCATATGTGGGAGGAATAGAAAAGTATCTTTCTTGTTCATCTATTGAGGGAGTACAAACATCTCTTTCTTATTCATCTGCTGAGGGAGTAGCAACATCTCTTTCTTGTTCAGGAAAAGGGTTTGGAGGAATATAACCCTTTTCTTCCTCTTCTTCTGAATCCAGATTAATGACCTGCCTCATTCCCCCAACTTCTCTAACTTCCACTAATGGTTTCCTTGTTTCCTCATATTCATCCGAGGCTGATTCCTATGTATCAACACCCATTCTCTGCCCTTCTGCAATATTTTCAGAAGCCTCTGCTAACTTGCTCATCCCTTCTCTCTCTGCTAGGGTTTCTGCTACTTCTGGGATAAGTTCTGCCAATTTCTCTTTTGAGAGTCTTATGAACTGCAACCAACTCATAGGGCTTTGCTCTAGCACATGCATGACTAGTAGCTTAACAAGGCCATGATTTGCGAGGGTTTTGAGTGGTTTGCACGAGCAATGAGATGCTCGCGCCATCCGCTGAACGTTATTACATAGAAAATAGGGCATGTTTATGCGTTGTTGGAAATGCAGAGATGTGAGCAATTTGAGATGATATTTGTAAATGGTAGAGGGGTGCCTTTCACATGTCACATACCTTATGACAAACAGTGCTACCTCGGCCCATGGAGGTGGCAAAGAAGTCTGTTTGTTTCCTTTCCCTTTCGACTTTACTTCTTCACCTTCATGTAGAAACAACTATAGAAATTCCAGGAGTGTTGTTTTCCGGAAAAACCATCACTGACTGGATATTCTCGAAATACACGTCCCAACCTGCATTCTAGAAAATTTGCCAGACTTTCGGATTTCGACAAACCTATGTAGTATTTGCTGGCTCATACCTTACTACTCCACCATCCATTATGTTCTATTGAATGTGCCTGCTCAAGGAGTACCGACGACCGGTTCAGGAGAAACGTCAAGCAAAACAGTTTAGCAGAAAACGTGTTGTGGAAAGAGTCATGATTTTTTTTTTTTTTTAAATTAAATGATGTGGAAGGTAACTAATGATGACAATATGATAGCAAATTTAATATCTTGGTGGATGATTAACGTTTTGGCAGGTGTGTCTAATGCCTATGCATACANACTCCACCATCCATTATGTTCTATTGAATGTGCCTGCTCAAGGAGTACCGACGACCGGTTCAGGAGAAACGTCAAGCAAAACAGTTTAGCAGAAAACGTGTTGTGGAAAGAGTCATGAATTTTTTTTTTTTTTAAATTAAATGATGTGGAAGGTAACTAATGATGACAATATGATAGCAAATTTAATATCTTGGTGGATGATTAACGTTTTGGCAGGTGTGTCTAATGCCTATGCATACAACGACGTCGAAAAGTTTTAAGTAATGATTGTGAAATAGTGTGATTAAAGAGGGTAATGATGACTCTTTAGAAAAAGACATAAAATCTTCCCCAAAATTAAAGTTAAGACCGTCCTCGGGAATGAATTCCTATTCCATGTGTAATATTACCCAAATCTATTAAAGTTGGTTGAGGACGTACCCGGTGACTCACCTATTATGGAGAAGCATCATCGCAGGAATAGCGTCATCTGCAGTCGTGGAATATGACAACGTCGATTCGAGTGGTGGCAATTGAAATATTGGTATCCATGTTGGTGGGAGTGTAGATGAGTAACTACAACCACATAAGAAGTGGTAGGAGTAGCAGCAACCAAAGAGTAGTGGTGACTGGAGTAGCGACAACCAAAGAGTATTGGCAACTAGAGTGGCAACACCTCGGAGTAACGACATCTGGTACATTGGCGATTTTAAAGTACTGACACCTGGAGTAGCAGTGACTGGAGTAGTGGAAACAATAGTAACGACATCCCATACAACAATAATTTTGAAGTAACGACACCTGGAGTAGTGGCAACTGGAGTAGCGGCAACAGGAGTAGCGACAGCTGCAGTAATGACATCTCATACAGTGGGGATTTTGAAGTAACAACACTCGAAGTAGAGACAATAGGAGTAGCGGCAGCTGCAGTAATGACATCTCGTACATAGGAGATTTTGAAGTAACGACACCAATGATATCAAAAACCGGAGTAGCGGTAGTTGCAGTAACGACATCTCGTACAACGACGATTTCTAAGTAACAACGTCGGAGTAGCGACAACAGGAGTAGC